>CAKNWT010307348.1:0-10193 GCA_932066315.1 Andricus coriarius | reverse complement strand
TTCGGCTTCAAAGACCCACAAAAATACAAAACGACTTCCCCCTTCAAAACTCCAAAATATTGATGAGCTAAAAATAAATATTAGTTTGGAACAAAGTAGTTCAACGTTCTACACAGAAGTTGAATGTTCCAACCAAAGACAAATTTTCAACAAATAAAGATCTTCCAGTCGAGAAGGGAAAAATAGTTCAGCAATATTGTGGAGCTTTGAAGCCGAAAGACGAATTGTATGTAAAACAGTAGAATTTTCAACAAAAAAGTTAAAATTCAAACAGACAGTTGCATTTTTACTTAAAAAAAGAGAAAATTTCAACCAAGAAGATTATTCACCTATCAAAATAGATGAATTTTCAACTAAAAATGATGAATTTTTAACCATATATACAAAAGTTACATTTTTACTTAATAAAATTAAATTTAATAAAGAAAACGAATTTTGAACAAAATAGTTACGTTTTTGACAAAGTAGTAAAACTTTTGACCAACGAGATAAATTTTCAACCAAAATACTGAACCTGGAACTCGAATAGTTCAATTTTCACGCAAAAAAATTAATTTTCAACAAGCAAAAAAAGGAAATTTCAAGCTAAGAGATGAACTTTTAACCAAAAAGAAGATTAGTTTTCAACCAAACAGTTGCATTTTTAACCGAAAATGATCAAAAGAGATGAATATTCAATCAAAATATGTATAAGTTGAATTCTCAATAGCAAAATATGAATTTTCAAGAAAAAGTTACTTTTATACCAAAGTAGTTGATTTTTTTTTACAAAAAAGAATGACTTCTTCCTGATCATCAATATTCAACGCCCAGAATTTAAATCTTGTGACATTCTGAACATAGAACCATTATAAATGGAATAAAAAATGTCAAAATTATTATCTTTGACAGTTCTCTCCCTAATGATCACGTGACCTTGTAGTCGGTGGGAGGGCTTCAAGGCCTCATTAGACTATCGATATGGAATAAGTGAACTAGAGGGACTGCAGCGCGAGATATAGCTGATCTGGAGAACTGACGGACTGTAGTCTGTGGGACCTAAACTAAGGAGCGATCCTTCCAATGGGTGATAGCAAAGTTATTGGAATATCGAGGGCGCGAGTTCTCATGATCCTAAGTCATGGTATAATCGCCGTGACAAAGGTTTGAATGGCACCAGGGTTAAAAAATCCTTGAACAACATGAGGTGCCCTCCTCAGTCGAGGCGGACACGTTGGAATCACAAGAGAGGTGTCTTAACGGAGACGTTTGGATACCAGGTCGGATTCCAGAGATTTCAACCCGCCCCCTGCAAGCGGTGCTCTGCAGGGGATGTTCTTTATTTTCCTAGCTACTCGTTGCGCCAAAATGGGCGAAACACAGAAATGTAACAAAAATAATAAGGGCTACGATCCGAAGCCAGACTGTAACCCACCGCCAAAGGTGGACGGCTTAGCGTTGGAGACTTCTAACACCGATGACAACAATCAAGTTGCTACGGTTGAAGAACACTATGGGAATGTCGAGAGAAGGAAAGGCCGCTTAGGGCGGCCATCAAACAGCAGTCAAGGCACCTCACAAGTGGCCGCGGCTGAACAAACATCATCTTGAACAACGCCAGTCCCTCGTTCTGCGAGAAAGAGGAGGAAAGACTCCAAAGACACTCACCCGAATAGGTAGTCGAAACGGCAGAAGGCTCTGGAAACACAGGGCCTTACTTCAGCGCAGATAGCTAACAACGCCCCGGTGAAAGTTGTCGTTGCGTCGGTTTAATCTAAAGCCTACCTAACTCCCAAGGAGCTGGACAGACTGAGGGAGGAAATCTCTAAGGAGATTTACGCATTACACCGCGAGGGACGCGCCCCCACATTCGACGACATCTTCATTAGGTCAGAGACTATCGTAGTGGAGGCTGCCGATATATCTGTTCGCGGGATAGGCTAATGGATCGAACTTCAGCGCTTAGGCTCAAGGAAGGAGTGTCTCCAAGGATATCGCAGAGCGACCTTACTGATTCTCGGCACTCCCGAGGATCTGTCGGTCGTTCTGGGGCGTCTGAGCTTTCAGAACCCCACTCTACGAACCGATTATTGGAAGGTATATTCCAACAGGCAGGGAGGGGTCGGACTGGATTCTAACTGTAAGTCTCCATAAACTCTTAATCAGGGCCTTCGCGGATCTGGATTACCGATACTATCAAGGAGCGGATAAGGTCACATTCCGGGTGACATATTCTGGTGCCGCAGCTGAAGGCTCACGGTAAATTCGGAAAAGACCAGCTTGGTCATTTTCGCGAGAAAGTACAAAGTGTCGAAAGTTGATGCCCCTGCATTCCGTGGTGAACGAGGGGCTGATCACTGAGATTTCATGTGATTCCCGACTTACGAAATTCCCTGTGACGGCTAGTAGGAATCTCTGTAATCTACTGCGCAATCGCTTGGTTAGTCCCAGATATTCTGTCACAAGAAGTCTTTCTCCAGGTCGCCGCGAACGCCGGTCCCAGCGACTTACCGCGGGACTAACTTTTCGAGGGTGTCTCATGGGAAGTCACAAGAAATCTGATTAGTCGGTGGGTGGTCTTTACGAAGTCTCCGTTATTCCCTTGGCAATCATTGTTAATCTTACTTCCTGATTTCAGAGTGACAAGCCCGTCGGTGGTGAGAGGCTGCTGATCTCAGACTCAGTAAAATACCTGAGAGTAATCCCAGATACCAAATTGTACTGGTCGAAACATCTTGAGACACAATGCAGGAAGTTGTTCATGACATTTTGGATTTGCAGAAGAGCCTTCCTGTTGACGTGGGGTCTAGAACCAAAAATAATTGCATGACTCTACTGGTGTTGTGGCCACGGGTGAAATCTAAAACGATGTAGGACAGACTACGAAGATTGAAAACGCTATAGTTTAGGGGCATGAAGGGAGCAATGAGGACTACGCACACAGCGGTGATAGGATACATGCTCTGTGAAGAGTCCCTGCACGTTGCGAAAACTGCTGGGGCGCCACACGTGATGGGCCGCCTGGCCAGAGCAAAGAGATGGACTTGGGGGACTAGGCACATTAGGCTCCCGCTCTCTGACTTTTCCCTGACATTCACTGACCAATAAAATTTCCTGAATTTTCCCTAGGTTCCAGGTTTTTCCCTGACTTGGGGCCACCCTATCCTTTGAGCCGTTTTCGGTATTTTTTCTTCATAGATATAAGGTTCAAAATTTATGGCATTTGAGAATATAGTACTGCTGTTTGGTGCTCATAAACAACAAATAGTAAAGTGCAATGTTTCGCCAAGGCTTTCCATTTATTGTGGCACCATGTGTTGCGGCGGTCTCGGGTCAGCCAATTAAATCGTTTCGGATATATATCGATTCACATAAAACATGGATCTCAGATAATAGTAGCGTGCACCATGAGAACAGAACCTATCTCCAATTTCCCGTTAATCTATATCTGTTTAATGACCTAGGAATCTGCACATCCATCCAACCTTCTAACTGACCTATCTATTGTAGCTACCTATCAACCAACGCATCAATCCTCGTCTGCGTGTGGATCCACCAATTATCCATTTCTACATTGCACAATCTGCTTATCTCAACCTAGTCTAGACACAAAGAGAGTGTTATTAATACCGTCGTCAGACTGTCAGACGAATGTATTACCTACCCAGTTTTTAAAGAAAGCAGAACCATAAATAAACAAATTCTTAATTTTTTGCCAACATAAGTCGTCTTTCAAATTCTTGAAATCTTTGAAATCTTTGTGAAATCTTTGAAATCTTTTGAAATCTTTGTCGATTCCTTGAAATCTCTTAAAGTAATTAAAATCGTTGTGAAATCTTGAAATTTCTGTGAAATCTTTTGAAATTTTGTATGAAATATTTGAAATATTTGTGAAAGCTTTCTTTAATATTTGTTTTTGAAATCTTTTGTGTTTGTTTGAAATCATTGAAATCTTTTGAAATCTCAAATTTATTGAAACCTTTTGAAATAGTTTAACATCTTTGAAATATTTGTGAAGTCTTTCGTATTCGTTTGAAATCATTGGAATATTTGAAATCGTTTCAAATCTTTGAAATGTTTTGTAATCTTTGAAATCTGGAGTACTGTACCCTTTTTGAAATCTTTTAAAATCTTGTATTCTTTTGAAATCTTTATGAAATTTTGATGAAATCTTTGAAATATTTCTGAAATATTTTGTATTCATTTGAAATCATTAAAATATTTTTAATCTGTGTAAAATCTTTTAAATCTTTTTAAATGTTATAAATCTTTGGAAATTTTCGAAATGTTTGTGAAATCTTTTAAATCTGGTATATAACGCCATTTTCAAATCTTTGAAATGCTTACAAGCTTTATGAAACATTCGAAATC
This sequence comes from Andricus coriarius, assembly GCA_932066315.1. Classification (NCBI taxonomy): domain Eukaryota; kingdom Metazoa; phylum Arthropoda; class Insecta; order Hymenoptera; family Cynipidae; genus Andricus; species Andricus coriarius. The sequence continues at coordinate 5,843 of CAKNWT010307348.1, read as the reverse complement.
TTTAGGAAATTTTTGTAAAATCTTTGTCAAATGTTTTGAAATATTTGTGAAATTTTTCTTAGACCTTTGTTTGTGAAATCTTTTTTATTCGTTGAAATCATTTAATTATTTAAAATCTTATCAAATCTTTTAAAATGTTTTAAAACCTTTTTAAATCGTTTCAAATCTTCGAAATGTTTTGAAATCTTTGAAATCTGGTGTACTGTACTCTTTTTCAAATCTTTGAAATCCTTTAAATCTTTTCAATGTTTTAAAAGCTTTCGAAATATTTCACGGTATTTCAGGAAATCCTGAAAGATTTAAAATGCTTAAACTATTATATTATGCAACATGTAGGTTAGGATAATTAAAAAATATGATTTTTAAATCTGAGCACTACATTGACCTACGTTGCACCTTCTCAGGCAACACCTTTTTTTTTAAATTTAAAGTTATATATGACTGAAAAGTTCACTATTGGATGGAGGTTTGTCTTGCTTACTGATTTTTCGTTGTGTTATGTTCTCAATGTCATGAAAATTGTCGCATTAAATTTGTATTCTTGTAAAATTATCTCCTTTTATATTACCATCAATATAAATAATTTAATGAAAGTTCCAAAACTTATTTTTAGAAAGAATGATAATTTATTCTTACTTGCTTCACATTTTTCTACAAGAAGTAACGATTTAAAATGTACTTATTTTATTTTGTAATTTGCACACCGTATGTCAAATTATTATACAAAAGTGTGAAACAATTAAGATAAAATTATTATTTTTCTTAAAAATGATTTTAACATTTTTGGTTAAATAATGTCCAATGATGGTAATGCAAAAGAAGATAATTCTATGTATACACTACCGTCGGAAATTATCTACACGGTTAGCGCGAGCGGTACTAAGAACTACTGCTGTCTTTGAAACGTGATTACTCGCTTAGAAAAGGAGTGAGAAACTGTTTTAAAAAGCCGTTGGAGAGCTTATGAAATTTCTCGTCAACTGACTCCTAATAGAGATATTTTTAACCTTTTCATGAGAATATACCACGTAAGAAGTTTAAAAAAAGCAAGAATTTCTCGAATTTTGTACCTCGATTTCAACTCGCCGCATAATCTAGGAAAGTTGTATAAAAAAATCTGAAACTTATTTCATACAGTCTTTGAAGTCTTATCTTTAATTAGAGCCAATTAAACTCAAGAAATCTTTACAGGTTTCCAAGATATTACGCGCTCGGAAAATGTTTCTCATATCTGGGCCATCCGTGAAGATTTTTGAAGTTATATTTGTTTAAAACGCAAAATTTCCAATCTAGTTTTCCAACTAAATTTAAAAAAAGTTTCCCATTCCTTTTCGAACGAGTAATCACGTTTCAAAGTCAGCAGTATAAAATGTTATATTTGCTTATTCAAGACACTGACAAAATAATAACAATAAAAAAGACAAAACTTAAGTAGGGAACCTTTAAATCACGTTCGCTTCAGAATTAAAAAAAAATGTTGACTAAAAATGTACTTCTTAAGCTAGTGTGCGCGTTTAGATACAAAAATCTTCTTTTTTTTGCCATATAAAATAAATCACCATAATACATATTGTGGCACACATGTTGTACATAGGAAATGGAAATGACATTTATGAACAATAATGCGAATAGGAATTATAACAAATGGTAATTCGCAAATATAAAAATTAGGGCAAATGGTTATTCGGCATAATAAAAATTATGTCGAATAGTAATTATAGGAAAAATAGGCAAATTGACTATTCTGATAGATATATAAATTCACCATTCTTATTTCTGACTCGATTTTTGGAATTAATTATTGAATTAGCTTTCAAATTAGCTATTAAAAATAAAAATATATGCAGGGGTAGTAGAGATATCGGAAACCCTATGACGTGCTAAAATTTCATATGATGATTCCTATCTATTTACAGAGTGACGAAAAATCTTTTTAAAGTTCCCTATTAGAGGTACAACATTACGCATTTTTTCGTAAGGCTAAGAATAAGTAATTACAAATGCGAAAAGACTTTTTGCACTACTCAATATTATCACGAATGACCATTTAGTATCATTTTTGTTTGAACTAATTACCATTTGTCTTGATTTTTATCCTCCATCGATATAAAAAAACATTCTTGCAAAAAGCTATCCTGTTTCGAGAAAATTAATCAAACATGTGACGTTTCGAGGATAAGTTTCGTGTCCCATGACGAATTTTAAAATTAATTGTGAAGTAAATTCGCAGTTTAAAAAAATGAGAATTTAAATTCTAGCTCTTGAATTAAAAGATTGAATTTTAAAAAGCTTACTTAAAAAAGGTCATCCAGTCTTGAGAAAACTGAAAATGAATTTATGACTTTGTAATTATGTAAAACTGATACAAAAACTTTAATTGGTGATAGCTGTTATAAATTTGGCATAATTTTGAAGAAATAATATCATGGTTTTGACTTTTTGAGGAAATAAACCCGTTTCGGAAATTTGGCGGTTGATTCCTCATGGATATTTACCCTTTAATTCGAAAAAAATAAAAGTTATGGCAAGCAATCATTAGGAAAAATAAAAAATTATGACAAATGATAATTGCTTGGGTAATTCAGAATAATAAAACTCAGGGCAATAAGTTATTCGGAGAAATACAAATAAAGTGAAACGGTGATTTTGAAAAATATAAACTAGGAAAAATTATTATTTGGTCAAATGAATTCCGGTAAAATAAAAATTTAGAAAAGCAAAGTATGGGGAATATTTATGCGCCTCTGATCAACTAGTATAGAGTTTAATTTGAGGCTTAAAAATCAGAGAAACAAAAAGAAATGTCATATTATCATAGTTAAGAAAAAAAAAATATAACAAGTGATAAGGCATCCAAAATCTTAGGAGGAATCTCTTCGAGTTAGTTTTTCGATAAGGCGGGAGTAGAAAAGAGGGGAGAGGTCGAGATTAGCCCTGTTGATCTCACTACGCGGCCTTGCATTCAACTGTGTGTTGACCTCGTAGCTACGCAAGCGTGCTTCTCTATAGAGCTTGAAATACCTTGGGTTATCTCCAAAGCTACAAAAGTGTCTCGCAGAGTTCGTGAATGATTTTGGGAACGGCAGTCAAAAACCAATAGCACAGTCGCGATTAGCGGCGAATTATAATATGCACTGTCTTTCAACAAATCGATAATAACCACTACAACAAATCAATTTAAAAATAAAATTCACATTTTAAGTCCTGAAAATTGTGAAAACATTCACCAGTAACTGTTTAACCTGAGAATATTCAATTTAACATGAACCAAAAATTATCTTTCACACGCATTTAATTTACTCAATTTGAACCTAGCAGTTCTCTAATTTTTTCTGCATGTAGAACTTTCTTTTTCAGGTTCACTTCAAATTTCGTTTCTTTCCCGAAAATTACATTCTGTAAGAGATATAAAATAAACATAACAGAGTGATAAAAAGTTACTGTCGTAAACTTGAGTTTTCCGGCTCGGTTTGTAATTACGCAAACTATATTTTACACGCTCTATGAATCTCGTGATATGGAGTGAGTTTGACTTTAGAACAACCACGGGAAGTTTCTCTTTAGTGAGTCGCGTGCGACAAAAAAAAAACAACAACTTTTAACCTGGAAAATTGCACGGCGAGCAGAAAAAGGAATGCTTTAGATTTTCTGAAAGCTTGGTAATTAATACGGTTGATAAGATGAAAGGACAGTGAACGAAACATTTTGTATGACAAAGAACATTACGAATTTTTTACTATTGATAAAATAACAGTGTTTGATCTACTACTCTAAACGAAAACGGTTTTAATCTTTAGCTGTGAAAAAAACCCTCTCTTGCTCCGCTGGGATTCGAACTCATAGTCTAAAAAGTTTTGGTAATGTTCCCTTCTATTTTTTAGGGAAAATTCCACATTTTAAGGTTGAAAATATGTTTACCCGAGAAATTGGGGAATTTTCCCCAAAAATTGGATAAATTCCTGAAAAATTAGGAAATATTCCCCAAAGTTAGGGACTTATGTAAATCCTATATAATTTGGTGAATATTTCAAAAAATTGAAAAAACTTTAGATAAAAATTAGGAGATATTGTCTACGAGAATATATTTCGGGGTTTTTGATTCTTTGCAATAATACTGTAAAATATTTATATTTATCAAATAATATTGAAATCCATATTTTTTTTAAATTACTTATTTTAAAACAGAGAACCATGAAATGTATTCGTTTTTTCATTTTCAAAGTTACGTACAATTAATTGCATACTGGCTTATTGATTAATCCTATTAATATTAATATTACTATTGTATAATACTATTATATAAACGAGAAAAAAACTTTATTTACCAATTTTACTATTCCTGTCTTTAGTTTTAACTTGTGATTTTTCACAAATATTGGGGAAATTTAACCACACTTAGGAAATATTCCTCAAGTTACTATGATTTTAGGGAAACCACAGATTGCCGGTCTGCTGCTGTTACCAACTAAGCTACGGAGGGGAACAAGATTCATAATTTCTTTCACAACAACCTCTTACAAGTGAATGACAACGACATTCAAAGTCTTGTAAGAATTTAAAATTGCCTATCTTATTGAGAAAATGAGTTTTCAGATCGGCAGCCTGTGATCGGAATTACAGCGAGGCTAGAAAGTAATTTTTTTCGCAGCTAAAGATTAAAACCATTTTGGTTTAGACTAGTAGATCGAAAACTGTAATTTCAGTGACAAAAAACTATTTTCACTGTCCTAGTCGACAACATAACATCAAAACTAATTTTCTCAATAAGATTGGAATTTTCAATTCTTACAAAACTTGGCATGGCGTCCTCATTCGCTTGAAAGATGCTGTGAAATAAATTATAAATCTTGTACTTCTCCGTAGCTTAGTGGGCAAGAGAACCAACTCGACAATCTCAAGACTTGAGTTCGAATCCTAGCCGAGCTAGAGAGGAATTTTTGCACCGCTTAAGATTAAAAACATTTTGTTTCACACTTGTAGATCAAAAACTGACATTCCATCGACAAAATAATATATTGAGCCGAAGACAAGCCAGAAACGACTTGAAGATGACCCGATGGCACAAGAGTTACAACTGTCTACTTTCAGCACCTGCGGTACGCGATATTTTCTGTAACAAATGCAGGGAATTTTCGCTTTGAGAAAGAATAAAAACAAATTTTCGGGAAATGTTGCAAAATTTATGGTGTGATTACCAAAAAGTACCGAAAATTTCCTGATGGTAATTTATCAGTAATTTATGGTAACTTATCACTTCGTGTTGGTCCAATCACTATTCACAACTAATAATCCGTCTGTCAAGCGTCAACCCATAATGAAGTGAGATTATGATTCCGGTAGTCCTGGAAAGTAATTTTGAATCTAAATGCGCAAGAGCAACAGCAACAAAAAGATAATCTTTCGGAATGTGCGCAAGCGCAGCAGCTAGACAAATTAATCTTGCTGAAAGAGCGCAAGCGCAGTAGCTAGAAGGAGTCTTTTATAACTAGTTTTTTAAAACGAGTTTGCCTCGAAAAGCGAAAATTCCACGCATTCGTTAGGAAAAAACTATTTTCACTACTTTAGTCAACGACATAACATCAAAACTCATTACCAATTATTATTGAACATAATACTCATGATTCTGGATATTAAAAAAAACCATAACTGAATAAGCGTAACTAAAATGGAGAATAAAGTGAAATAAAATGCAAGTTTCAGGAAACAACGAGGTACTTTCATTCGTAACGATCCCGGAATTCATTTGGCTTTCCTATATTCGAATGAAAGGACGTAAAAAGATTGATACGATTGTTACGATTGTTTGAAAGGGTTTATACCTTTTTTGTCAAATGGGTAGTCGC
>CAKNWT010307344.1:4621-26531 GCA_932066315.1 Andricus coriarius | reverse complement strand
TCGTCTTTATAATTGCTTGCTATACATTTTTGGCAGTACTTATAAAATTACATAATTATTTTAAACACAGTAAATGTAGATTATGTTTGCACAAGGACGCCGACACGTTCCAAACTTTTCCCACATAAGTGTATTTCAATTCACTTACCTTTCAATAATCATCAACTTAGTACGAATGCATGAATAATCATCAACTTATTATGGACGTATGAATAATCACTATTAATTATAGATCGCGAAATGCGAAACACTATATTCTAAACTTTATAATACATTTTATTGCAACACATTAAACTTGTAAAAGTCAAACGCAAAATCACATAATTGCAAACGTCAAACTACCGAAATATGGTAATATTTCGCTTGGTACCCTGGAAACCTGCTACTTTAATCCGTAAGATTACAACGACAGCCGGCGGAAAATTACCACGCTAGTGCAGGGTCCTTTTATTTCCTACGACCGACGGTGTAATTTTCAGCAACTTATGTGAAATCACATGTGCTGCCGCAGCGTATTTTATGCATCAATGCAATTTTACCACGGCAGAACATGTGAAATTTCGAGAACATTTTTTACAGTGTATATTGTTTTTTTTTTAGTTTTCAGTTCATAAATGTTCTTCGTGTGCAGATGCACAGTCAGAGTCAGTGCAGAGACCCGACCAGTGATCGTCACACATCGCACGTTGGCAAGAAGCGCAGCCGACGCGAGTTTTTCGGTCGCTTTCTCGCGAGCACAGGAAAGTCCGGCGGTTTAATTTTGGGTTATTCACGTTGCACGAGTACAAGATCATTGCATTAATTTCAGCTTGATCCATCAGTCCGAAGAAAATCCTCATAGGCCATCGCTTAGTTTTCCTTACACTGAGTCCACACTGGGGTCTAATGGCCCCCACTCACGTTTTGCTTCTACCTTTCATCCTACCTGAGGTATCACTGAATACGCCAACCTATGTGACCTGTTCTCAAATACCTAAAACGAATTTACATTAGGTCGAAACATCGATATTGATCTTTGTCTAAAAGGGACACTCAAATGAAAAAGCGCTGGGGTCCAATGGCCCCCAGTGTGGACTTCTAGGGTTGATAAGAATTAAATGAGATTCTAAAAAAAGTGTTCTATCCAAGAATGGGTGACTAGTCAAGTAAAGTTTCGACAACTTATTTTTTCTGTGTAGAGTTCGGGGTGCTGCAAATAATAATTTAAATGGAAACACGACGAAGAACCGGCGAATCGTCCACGTTGAGTGGACGAATCAACTGAAGCAGGCCTACCCAAACTGGGGAAACCGAATCATTTGCCAGATGGGATTTTAACACCACCAGTTTCCTCCGCTCAGCTCGGAGGCTTGGGGAGGTGGTCGCTCTCTCACTCTCTCTCTCTCTCTCTCTCTTTCGCCCAAAACTTTTAAACGTATCTGCATTACTGCCTTACTGGATTCTTCAACTACGTCACACGGCACGTGCCACGAACCACTACCTAGCCTCTCAGAGGCGAGTAGAGGCCCGTGGTGGTGGAACTCGAACATGTGGCAAATGAGTCCATTTCCCCAGTTTGGGTAGGCCTGAACTGAAGGATGACGTGCTAGACTGCTACGATGCCAGCATTATCATATGCATAAAAGCTTGCATATCAATTCGTCTGTTCTGTGATTATACGTCTCACGCCGTCAAGGCGGACGTAGACTTCTAAATCTCCGATGTCTTCATAAACCGAAACACTCTAAGTACAGCTTACATCGTTGGAAATGGAAAAGATCCTCTCCTAAAGATGGTCAGGAATCGCGAGATGATTGGCAAAGGAGCGTTTCTTGACAAAGCCGCGGAGCAGGCGGCTGAGACCCTTGGCCTGAACTTTGACATCAGGCGTGAGGAAAGTGCATTATTCCATCTAGATGCTTTACTTCTGAAAGCCGAAGTGAAGAAAGCACAAGTTGAAAAATTCCATCAAGAGCTACCCGACAAGAAAATGCACGGAAATTTTCACAGGAATGTAGAAAAACAGTCCTTGTCGAAGGAGCAACCTTTGCTTTTCTCATATCATCAGGGCTTAATTCAGGTACAAAAGGTTTCATTTTCGCTGGTCAGGACGGTGTCATTTCCACCTTCGTATACCGTTACCGCATTTTATGACAAGAAGTTCCCAGCGATAGGTTGAGGGCGTTTTATGCACACGCAGATTACCTAGAACACATAGTATCTGGGTGTCCGATCCATGCAGGAACGACGTATATCTACAGACATAATGCGGCCGTAAGAGTGCCTCATTACTATCTTTGTCGCTTTACGATGTTGACCGCTACCCCGCCCTGCCGAACGCTCTAAGGGAGATAGAGTCAATTGTCCAAAACGAGAAGTGCCAAATTTTCTGGAACTGCAATTTTCGGAATTTCTCCAAGACTTCGAGGAACGAACCATATTCGTGATCGAATTCTCGGCTTCGGCCGACTACAACATCACTGTCAAGGAGAAATAAAAGGAGGCGATGTATCAATACCTTAAAAGGGAGTTGCAACGACTGTACCCAAAGTATTCGGGTAAAGTGACTGGCCTTGTGAACGGTGCTCTCGGAGGTGCGAAACTATCACTGTTTCGTGCCCTTAAAGCCATTCCCGCGTTCCAAAAATATGCCAAGGCTCTTACGAGATGGATGCAGAAGGCTGTCATCCTTGGGTCGCTTCGTGTTCTTAAGACACACGAGGTCTTCGCTGGCTTGTCGTCGTGATTTAATCATGCCACCCATCTCACGGTCGTGAGACGTTGAACATAAGACATCTTTAGGACAGCAATTGGACTGACACAAACGTCCTATGAACGTTTTTAGAACGTTCTCAGGACATTAGTGTTTTTGTGCACACTGGCTATAGTCGAAATTCATTAATAAAAATTAATAACTGTTACCATCTAATGCATATAAAAAAATTTTTGTTATGGGACAGGTTTCCGAAATTTATAATTTTAAATTACTATGAATAATTGAAAATAATTTTAAGTAACTGTTAAAACCGATAATAACTATTATTCACGTACCAAATCTTTGAAATAAAATTACTTGCAGTTATTAATAGATGTTTGCAGTTATTCATTATCATTCACATAAAAAACATCAACTCGGTTCAACTCGGCTCGCAAGTTTGAGCGCGCCTAGGGCTCGCGACTGTTAATTCTTGCGCTTCGCGCTCGATTTTTTGTTCGTCTCGCGCTTCGCGCTCGATGACGCGCAGACCGTTTAAAATTAAAGGTCAAATCATGGACAACTCTTATTTGGTGATTGTGAATTCTCTTTTGTTAAAGCTCCTTCGGCTTTAACGAACAAATTCTTATTACGTATCTCGTGTTTTGCACTCGATTTTGTCCAAAATGCGAACTTTTCTACATTATGCTTAACACTATTATATCAAATGTGTATTATTTTTTTTCTGTATCTCAAGCTCGTACTGCTTATTTAGATATTTTGGTGTAACCGTTTTCAAATCACACAAGTGGTGATGTGTTTTAAGGAAGAAGTGTCAATCGATATTATTTGTTTTTGTTATAAACAAATTTTGTCAAAAAATGCATACTTTCACCAGTTTTAATGAGAGTAATTTTTAATAAGAGTAGTTTTAATAAGAGTAATTTGAAGACGAGTAGAAAAAAAAGCTATAACTTTCTGTCTATAAATCACCAAAGAATGCATTTGTTTATAAAATTTGTTTATAAAATAAACAATTTGCCAATCCTTTTTCACCCAATAGCACCACTTATATAATTTGAAGACAAGTGGACGGAAAAACGATCACTTTCTATCTGCAAATGGTGAAAGTACGCATTTGTTTATAAAATTTGTTTATAACAAAAGCAAATAATATCGATTGACAATTCTTCGTCACTAAATATCACTGCTTATGTAATTTGAATACGAGTAGAAAGAAAACTATTTCGGACTATAAATGACGGAACTGTGCATTTGTTTATACAATTTGTTTATAAAATAAAGAAAATACACCATAGAACAAATTTTCATGATCCAACGTGATCCTGTTGATAAAATGAAGCAATTTTAACTTAAAAATGTGCTCCGTTCCAATATCCTCACATTTGGTAAATATAATTTGCTTACAACGATTACATTCGATATCCTGTACATTATTTATATTTTTTGGATACTTAGACATTCATTTTCGTCAAGGTTTTGATGTAATTTAAGAAAAAAAAAGGATTAGGAAAATGGGTCCAGTATTCTCAATATTGAAGCTAATCTCAACCGTCTCGAATCATGTAACACACTAACAATAGGAAGGATCGATGATTTACGAGGGACCCAAAAACAAGACCATTTTTCAAAAAACGAAGACTAATAGCTTCGGCATTATGCCATTGAGATTGTGTGGTACAAATATTACATCCAACAATTCATCCGTGTAGGAGGAAACTTGTGTTATGTAATACATGGTAAAAAATTCAGGCCTGACGAAGCGCCTTAAAGTCTAAAGCGTATTTCCTCTTCCTGCTATACATTCTTTTCCCAAAATTTTCCTTTCGTTTAATTTTATTGCTTTCATACGCCTTGCAGACCAACCTCTTGAGAAACGTGCCACTCGACTCTTTTGACATAGCCCACCCTTAAACTTTTACTGCGTAATTTTCTTGTCCCGATTTCCGCTCCTTTCCAAACTCTATTTACACGATCGTGGAAATTTTCTACTTGGGCTCTTTGTTTGAGTGGAAAGAAGCGAGGATTTTCAAAACTAAAAATCGGAAAGCTAATTAACATCATAACATTGATTGAGATTTTGAAATCTCCCGAGCTGTATCGAGGCTCCTCTATATCTAGATTCTGAAATCATTACAACTTGCCCCTTATCAAAAGGATGTTTACATAAAACATCCTTTTACAATGAGAAAATAGATAAAAAGAATAAACGCTAAATAAAGGGGGCTGGTTCGAGGGGTTAAAATAATTAGAGCTCTACTAGAGAGGAACAACACCTGAGTCCAGGTCAAGACGACGTGGAAAATGGAAGGATAAAGGGGGGAGTTTAGGGTTCGAAAGGGGTGTGACGCTTGCCAATGTTTCCACTTTGCTAAAATGCCAGAGTGCTCGAGCCGACTTTAGGTTCACTGAACGTCCTGCCACCCTAGAAGAAACGAGAGAATCGAATCAGCAAATTTTTCAATTTATAATTAATGTTTCAAATATTTTTGTTCATAGTGCCCGTATATTTTCTCTTTTGATATCAAAAACTGTTTAACGAATTCACCTTTTCATAAGCTTCTACCCCTTCCCCATCCCGTCGTAATCATCACGATGATACATGTTCTTGTGTACCCTCGCGCGGCACGAGCCCGATGAACCAACCATGTTCCGCCTCGCGGATTGTGCGTTATAAATGGGGCGATCCTGTATGCTTTAATTTGTTCATATGAACTTTTTTTACTTTGTCTCGACTTATTCGCAATTCGACGTTTAGATCGTTAAGAAATTTATTTATCACATATGGTCCATCATAGTGGTGTTCCAATTTACCAATTCGCGGTTCCTGTAATAGATAGACATGCTGTCCTTCTTGAAAATCTAATTTATTTAATTTTCTATCGTAAAAATGTTTGATTCGTTTCTTTGCCTCACGTAATCCAGCGTGAGACATGGACTGCGTTTCGGATATTCGATTAAGAAGATCATCGACATATGCTACGTTCTGGGGACAGTTTCGTCCGCAAATTCAGAGGGGATTCTTGCTGGCCAACAGAAAATTAATTCGTGGGGCATCACACCTGTTGAAGAGTGCTTCGTCGTGTTAAGGGAAAATATTGCAAATGACAACCAGTCGTCCCAATTATATTCGCTGCAGTAATGACGCAAATATTCTATGAAAGTATGATGGCTTCTTTCGAGCGCACCCAGGGACTGCGGGTGATTAGCAGTCGACTTGTATTGTTTAATTTTGAAGATTTTGGCGAAATTACTCATTATTTCGGTAACAAATTGAGAACCCTGGTCCGTCTGAATAGACTCTGGACATCCGAAAGTGCAAATAAAGGATTCGGCGAAAGCTACTGATATCGTGGGTGCATCTGTACTTATCAACGGGATCGCCCCTGAATATTTAGAAAGACAATCCTGCCAGGTGAGAATGTACCTGTTTCCCATTACCGTTACGGGCAACGGTCCCACGATATCCATTTGCAATTTTTCAAACGACCTAGTGGGGGTGTTAGTAATTTTCATAGGCTGTTTTGTTTTTACTCTGACCAATTTTTTTTTTTGACAAGAGTCGCAACTTTGTACGTAATGATGTAAGTCTTCCTTGACATTTTTCCAATAATAACGCTCCTTTATTCTTTCGTATGTCGCTTTTTCGCCCCTATGACCGCCTACTGTATAGTCATGGTTTCCTGCAAGTATGGTCGAACGCTCGGACTCATCTGGGATCATAATTTCGCCGGTGCATACGGTAATTTCATCATTTTCGGCACCGAAACAAGTTCTAAATACAGTTTCGACCTGGTTCCACGGCAACTTTCCTAATCTATTATCATTTTCAGCCATACTAAAAGATTTGATCCCTAGATCTTGTGTCGTTTGCTTTAAGGTTTCTATTGTTAATTCCCAATCCTTAAAGTTGACCCCGTCCTCGAATCTTACTTTTATAAACAAGTGGAAAATGTAATTCTGTCCGTTTTGCGTGGCTATCACCTGGCTCAAGTCAGGGGTTTCGTTTTTTAAATCACTAAGTCCGAAAGCTCGAGCCTCCATTAGATCTCGATTTATCGCGATCGTTGATTCGCAGTCCACGGGCATAAAATTAACTAAATTGTAATTTCATAGCCACAACTTCTCCTGAATGATTTTAAACAAAGGTTTTACCAAAAAAAATATATTCCCATTATCAATCCCCCTATTTTGTACGTTTAATTCGTTGCTATGGATTGCTTTTCTAATTTTTGACGGTAGAGTAGTTTCATCTGTAAGGTTTGTCGTCTTGGTCATCAGCCTCTCTCTCGCTTAAGGGGCTAGTCTAGTTTCTCACTTTCAAAGACTCGATTTTTTTTTGCCTAATTCGATAGTATACTGTTTGACGAAAAAGTTCCCAGAGTAACTGCAAGTCTGAAAAATTACATTTTATAACCAAAAATTAGTTGTCAAAACTTTAAAAGCGTTTTTCTCAAAACTGCATTTTCAAAAATGGCTGCAACTCTAGCTCAAAGAAAAATTAAAGAATCGATTTGAAATTTGGGACGAATATTCCTCACATGTTTTTACATACCATGAACTAGGATGTTTTCGATATTTCAAAAAATATAAATTTTGCCAGCAAAAAAACGAGCGTTTTTCATGTGAAAATTTGAATTGTTTTTTCAAAACGCTGCCATTTTTTTAATTTTCAATATTTTCAAAACATCCTAGTTCATGGTACGGGGAAAGTCATCTAGTTTCACGTAGAAAAATTTCAGATACTGGCATTCTGAAGACCTCTACAACTGCAGCCGATTTACAACTTCATTTTTGGATGACTCGACATCGGAGTGTATAACGCGGCTTACAGTTGACATTTTTTCATGAAATTTTGTGAAATTGTAAAATATTTTACAGCATGGTTTTTTTTTATGAGTCCCGAAAAATCACCTCCATTTTCCGCCCGAGAAACTAGACTAGCCCCTTAACGTCAGCCCACAACTATGCCTGTCTTTGTCTACTTCGACAAACTGTTCATCTTCGATCCTTCTTTTTCCTAATCCTTCCATCCTATTTTCTCTACAAGAAAACATTTGTACATCCTTCCCCTGTACCGTAGGGCCACCTCGCTGCACCATCGTTTCTCCCTCCTTCTCTTTTTTCTCGCTTCATCGTCAACTTGACTCGTCCGTACAGCCTTCCCCTCTATCTGAGAGCAACCTCGCTGTACGACCGTTCCTCTCTCTCTCTTTCTTCCACTACGAACGAGCCTACAAAAACTTTTTCTATAAAGTGTTCAGGAATCGGATTTAGGTCATGGGGGTCAGAGTCCGCGTCGGATAATTGACCATGTACGTTCACTATCCGGCGATCGAACTCTTTAAAGGGTGGAAGGATAGGTTTGGGTGAGATTGTATGCTCATTAATGTCGACTGGGTTGCGAGAGAGAGCGTCTGCGTTTGAATTTACTCTTCCCGGTCTGTGTCGAATCTCAAATTCGTAGTCCCTCAATTTTATCTTCCACGTAGTTAAACGAAAAACGGGGTCTTTTAAGTTATGTAGCCAAATTAATGGTCTATGATCGGTTATTACTATAAATTGACGCCCATAGACATACGGCCTGAAATGTTTAACAGCGAAGACTATTGCTAACAACTCTTACTCGATTGTTGAGTAGTTTGTTTCAGCATGATTCAAGGTTCGCGACGCATAGGCTACCGGCAAATCTTTTCCGATTGGGCTCTGACTAAGCACGGCGCCGAGCGCGTATCCAGATGCATCCGTAGTTATTATAAAATAACAAGTAAAATCTGGGTATTGGAGAAGCGGAGCGGTGGATAAAATTTCGCGTAATTTATCGAAGGCCTCCTGCTGTCCTGTTCCCCAATAGAAAAAAGAAGATTCTTTTAATAGTTGTGTTCAAGGTCTAGTTATTTTTGCGAATTTGGGAATAAATCGGCGGTAGTATCTTGCTAACCCGAGAAATTGTTTAATGTTCTTTTTATTTTTGGGCTGAGAGAAATTTTTTACAGCTTCTACCTTCCTGAGATCGGGTTTTACACCGTTTTCGGAAATTACATGGCCGATTTTTCATCCTCGATAAAAGTTTTTTTTATTTAATACAGTGTTCTTCGAGGGAACTGCTATAGATAACGATGTCATCCATATACACGAACATTTCGATCCCTTGCAATCCGGAGAGAACTCGATCCATGAGCCTCTGGAAAGTAAGCCGGGGCGTTTTTCAGACCGAGGGGCATCCTATTAAACTCGTAGTGTTCAAAAGGGTTTGAAAAGGCCGTTTTATGTCTATCTGCGGGATCTACTTCGATTTGATGGAACCCGGAAGCGAGATCTAGCACCGAGAAATATTTTGCTACACCTAACTGGTCTAAAATATCGGTGATATTAGGGAGGGGATAGGCGTCGCCGATAGTTTTCTCGTTCAGGGCGCGATAATCGATCACCATCCGCCATTTTTTTGTTCCTTCGTAATCAGATCTTTTGGGAACAATCCAAACTGGAGAGTTGTAAGGGGATTTGGAAGGGATAATGCTTTTATTTTCGATCAGCTCTTTACATTGTCTATTTACTTCGTCTCTCTGTTCGGGCCTGAATCTATGAGGCCTTTCGAGCACGGGTTCTTCGTCTACTGTCGTTATGTTGTGTTTTACTTTGTTCGTACTTGTCAATTTGTCGTCAGGTAATTTAAATTGGTATTGGGAATTTAAACTTGCAATGCGAGATCTGACGGTCACCAAGCGAACTAACCAATATGGCTGCCGCTGGGCTACGTCTGGCATTGTGTACATTACTGTACATACGTAATACGCTCAGTGCAACGCAGTAATAATTAATTCTTTGTCAAATAAATATATAGTTAACGTTAAAAATAAGTGATATTATCAAAAATAAATATACATATGAAAATGGAGTTCTCGCCGAAGCATAGAAAAGGAAAAGACTTTACTCGTAAAGGAAATGTTTGTTGTGTGAGTAATTGTGACTCCAAGATAAACATCAGCACTAATTTGAGTTTCCACAAAGTCCCAAAGTCTGACACTGCTTATGATTATTATCACACTGAATGGCTAATTTTCCCGTAATTGTATGTGGTTCTGATGCCAATCCACTCGTACGCAAGCACAACGAAAAGAAGTGGATTTGGTCGACAACTTTGTTAGTTGTTCCACACACTATTATAAAGCCAGAATTAATAACTCTTTCGCCTTCGATCATATTTCTAGTTGACGGCGTTGCAACGACGTAGTCACACAACGGTTTTAACGGCAATAAAGGCATTTTCAGCACTTTGATATAACGTAATTTGAAAAGTCCTACTCAGATCAACAGTAAATACGTGAACGCCGTAGCCCTGCGGCAGCCATGTTTGTTTTCATGCAGCAGCGCCCCCAAGCCCGCGGTGGTAGTTTTTTTTGCCAACAAAAAGTCTTTAAATATTGGTATTCAGCTGTCTTTTGTTCGCGATCTAAATCTTCCATATTCAAAGCTTTCAATAATTCGGCTAGTCTGAGCGCTGATTTTGAGCGGAATTTATTATCGTTTTGGGACTTAGGATCAGTTCGGGGTGGGCGGGATTTATAGACTCAAAATTTTCTAGGGTTACTGGGGGAAATGTCAGGTCGATATCCTCGCTGGTGGAATTCACGCAAAAGACACTAATACAACCATCCTTCTGAGAGACTAACGATGCGCCTAAGAATATTCCAGGCCCAGCCTGGATTTCCGGCAGGTACCCTTCTGCCAAATTGGGGTTCTCAACCGGGAGGGAGATTAATTGTCGTGTTCTCGCCGGGAGTCTTACCGTTTTTCCTCTGCGAAAAGGGATGGTTCCTATGTCCGTTATTATTTTTCTAGCTTTCACGTAGACCACCGCGTCTCGATCGATTAAAAAAGACATCCCTATCAAACCACCTTGTACGATTGGAAACGTGTTTGGAACTACATGGAACATAATTTTGACTCCGTTTATTATTATTTCTGCTTCTCCTATAGCTTTATCTTTCCCGAGCCGATTCCAAAAATGTCACATTGATTCGCGCGATTTATTTGAATATTTGACTTCATTTCTTTTATTTTTATTACATTGATTTCCGAACCCGTGTCTACGAGAAATTCAACGTTTTCTTTCTTGGAATTTTTACTTTCGAGAGACACTATCGCTGATTGATTTTTTTAAGTGGGGTTAATTATGAAGATGGTTCGTTTTCGTGACGCTTTTTCTCCGGTCGTTGGTCTGTCTTTTTATCTGCAGTTTGACGTAGTGCGCCCCGTTATTTTGCAGTTTTCGGAGAATGCGCATGCGTAACATGTTATATCGTTGCTTCTGTCGGGACATTCACGTGCAATGTGGCCCTCCTTGCGGCACACAAAACACTCTCTTCTCTCGATTTCGCACCTGTCGTTTCTTTGGGGGCAGGCGCGAGAATAATGACCGAATTTGTTACAAGTGAAGCAAGTTACCCTAATATTGAATCTCCTATCATGATCCACCTCATTTCCCCTTTCTTCCGCTCGATTTTCTCTGCCATCGCCTCCAACACTGCCCGCGGCATTCAAAAGGGCTCGTTTTGAACTTCACGTCCAAAAGTCGATTGATATTTTGCCTCCCACTCTGTCCCCTGAGCTATGTTAATCGCGTCTTGAAGCGATACCGGTCTCTGTAATCTCACTTTCATTTCTAATCTTGCATCCAGTCCACGGACAAAATTTTCGAGTGCCGTTTCGCGAGCAGAACGTATCATTTCGTATGCTACTTCCGGTGGATTTTGCTGTTCAATTGCCTCGATCAACTGTTTCGTGATAGTACTAACTCGGACCACGTATTCAATCACGGTCTCTCCCGGTTTCTGAATAACTGTGCTGAGCATTGCGTTTAATTGACCCAGATTTTGATAAGGGGAAAAAGCTAATTTTACGCTCGTAAGAAGCTCTTCTAAGGACCTGATCTCCCTATCTTGCAAATAGGCATCCGCGCTTCCGGTTATTCTCGACCTAATTAATCTGAGAAGCAAAGGTCTTTCAGAAGGCTGAACGGAATCTCTGGAAAAAAACAGTCGCGTACGAATTTGTTAGTCGGGATATTGTATCCATCGTAACTCTTTAGGATAAACTCTTACGCGCACCTGTAGTTAATGTAATTCCTGCCTTCTTCCTGATCATCCGACCGCAACTTTGCGTTTCGCTACTTATATTTACGCCACCTGAGCGTTCCTCGGCTGCTCGGATCGAGCGCGAGGGCAAATCGACGGACAGCGTTCGATCATTCGATTCCGCGTTTCCGATGATCTCCTCTCTATCCGCGTTTGGAATGACACCACTTGGATCCATCGCGTTTGATCGTAATCTATCTGTTCTGAATTAATATATTCCTTTAAAATTCACGAATTGCTATTTTACCTAAAGGACTCTGGAAGCACACCTGGAAAGTGAGAAAGCATGTGACTTACCGTTTCGAAGTTCTTGAGGGATGGTTGATTCTCTTAAGTTTCCCCTTTTTTTCGAAATTTCACTTTAAAAAAAAGAAGCAAAACCCCATTCGCGGACCAACCCCTTCGATATTTTCTTCCTCGTTCTCCGTCGGCAGCTTGGCTGGGACACCTGTCGTCTTTGTCGGTCCTCCTTCCTTCCTTTGGTGCGCCTGCAGTGGTGAGGGGAATAGCACGGGGTCTATACACTCCTGCTTCAACCCCAAACTCCAAAAACCCCGTCAAAAAATAGGGTTGAGGTTGCGACGTTCTCCAACTCTTCGTTCTTCCTCGTAGTCCTCGTCGTCCTTCCTCGTCGTCGTCTTCTTCTTGTCGCCTCTTTTCGTTGCCCTCTTTCTGTTTGTTTTTCGTTGAAGTCTGTCGAGCGTTTATTGTTCAAAATAATTTTGATTCTCGATTTTTTTTTTAATTTAAATTCGTTCTCCTCAGGTGTTTGGTCTTCGTACTCCGTCCTCCTTCCTGCCCTCGCTGTTCTCCCTTGTCCTCCTTCTTCGTCGTCCTACCGCTGGTTTTGATGAATTTAATGTTCGTCACTTCAAAAATGTTGAAAGTTATTTCCCTCTCTTTTCACACTACACATACGTGAAAAGAAAACTGCAATATATTAATAACAATTGACGTAAAATGAATTTGGACATGACTGTGCTATCTCTCGTAATATACGTAGTAGAGGTTTGCATTTTGGCTTGAACTTCTCGGAAAATTGCAACAAATGCAATTGCATGATAATGAGGAATGACAATCTTGAAACCTATTAATTAATAACAAGTAAACCTGGAAGACCAATGAATGATAGTGTGGGTGTGAGGACACAGAGGGATACCATAGCTGAAGAATCTACTCATTGAAAAAGAGTAGCTACTGCCTAAAAAAAGGGAATCGACCCCCCGAGGTGACCTTAAGCTATGGTATCCCATAGTGAAACAGTCCATAGTATCCTCACACCCACACTACCATTCATCGGTCTTCCAGGATTAGTTGTTATTAATTAATAGGTTTTAAGATTGTGATTCCTAATTGCTATTCGATTGTATCTGTTGTAATTTTCCAAGCAGTTCAAGCTAAAATATAACTCTCTACTACCTATATTACGAGAGATAGCGTAGTCATATTCAAATGCATTTTACGTCAATCTTTATTAATATATTGCAGTTTTCTTTTCACGTATGTGTAGTCAAAATATGAATGCATCTATATAATTTTTTGCTAATTTTTCACACTGTTCAGTTCAATGATGTCATCATCGAAAGTCAAGCAAGGACTGCGTGACGCGAAAAAACCACGGTTTTCATCTTTTTGCGAAGGATATTTTCTATACCAATTTTTGTACATAAACAAACGGGGACTTGTTTTAAGCGCAATAAAGTAAGCTTTATCATGATATAAGCTGTGTTTTTGTGCAATTTTTTTCAAGAGTAAATTACCAAAATGTGCAGCTGTTTTGGAGGGGTCTTCGTATCGTGAACGGAAAGTAGTCATGAACTTTTTAGCGGGACGAAAACGACCCAGTGCGACCGGCGCGTGGGTAAAAGTTGCGGTTTGAAAGTTTTGTTTTTCTCGATTTATTTATTTCTTTTTCAGTCTTTCAGTGTTAGTTTTCATTTTAAATCTCTTGTATGTATAAAAATAATAATATTTTTGCAGTAAAAATCGTCGTCAATATTATTTTTCATAAAAATCCTTCATTTCCCTCTCCTTGAAATTGTGCATTTTCAAACACTTCAATACTTATACTTTTTGTAGCAGGAGCGAATTCAAAAAAATTTGGAAGAATTCTAGGAATTCAAAAGAACTAAAAGAATTCGTAAGGATTCAAAAGAATTATAGGAATTTAAAAGAATTCGAAGAAATGAATTTTTAATTTTAGGTCGTTCATTGTAATCGTAAGTGAGGAAGTGTCCCAGTAATCGTGAAGGTTCCAATAATCGTGTAACTTGCTTAAGTTATTGTTAAAAAATATGATAAACATAACATTAAGAACAAAAAATACAATTTCTTTTTAGCATTTTACAGTATTAAATGGAATTTCAATAAATTCAAAGTAGACAGAAAAGAAGAAAATTGGTGTCACCATTACTAGTACTAAGATCATGATTACTGGGATGTTTACCTAATTAGGGGTCGTGCACGTAATACGATACACGTTTTTCTTTTGTTTATTTCTTTGTATACTCTTGGCTTCGATGCAATTTTATACTCGTCTTTATTTAAGCAGAGCAAAAACGTGTGACGTAACATGTGCATGATCCCTTATTAAAATTTTTAATGCAAAGAATTCAAAAGAATTTAAATTATTCAAAAGAATTCAAAAGAATTCAAGAAATTCAAAAGAGTTCAAGGAGTTCAGAAGAATTCTAGGATTTCAAGAAATTCAAAGATTTTATAAAAATTCTTATTGCTCTTATTGTAATTTTAAGTAAGGTAAGTCTCACAGAAATCTTGAAGGTCCCAATAGTGGTGTAGATCACAATAATTGTGTAACTTGGTTAATGTGCTGTTAAAGAATATGATGAAAGTAACATTTAGAAGAAAAGGATCACATCTATTTTTAGCATTTTATAGTATTAAATGAAATTTCAATTAATTCAAAATGGACAGAAAAGAAGAAAATTGGCGTCACCATTACTGGTACTAAGATCACGATTGCTGGGATGTTTACTCAATGAGGGGTCGTGCACGTAATATGACACACGTTTTTCTTTTGCTTATGCCTTTGTATCCTCTTGGCTTCGAGGCAATTTTATTCTCGTCTTCATTTAAACAAAATAAAAACGTGTGACATAATATGTACACGACCCCTTACTAAATTTTTTAATGCACAGAATTCAAAAGAATTCAAAGTATTCAAAGGAATTCAAAAGAGTTCGAAGAATTTAAAAGAATTCAAGGAATTTAAACGAATTCTAGGGATGCTAAAAAATTAAAATGATTCAAAAGAATTCAAATAATTGAAAATAATTCAAGGAATTGAAAAGAATTCAATAATATTCAAGAAATTAAAAAGAATTCAAGGAGTTCAAAAGAATTCAAGGAGTTCAAAAGAATTCCAAGGAGTTCAAAAAAATTCCAAGGAATTCAAACGAATTCAAGAAATTCAAAGAATGTATAAGAATTCTTATTGCTCTTATTGTAATTTCAAGTAAGGTATGTGTCCCAGTAATCGTGAAAGTCCCAATAGCGTTGTATGTCCCAATAATTGTGTAACATGGTTAATGTATTGTTAAAAGATCTGATGAAAGTAACATTTAGAAGAAAAAGATCACATTTATTTTTAGCATTTTATAGTATTAAATAAAATTTCAATTCATTCAACGTGAACAGAAAAGAAGAAAATTGGCGTCACCATTACTGGTATTAAGATCACGATTACTGGGATGTTTACCCGATTAGGGGTCGTGCACATAATTAATTCGAAGAGCTGAAAATAATTGAAAGCATTCATAAAAGAGTTCAATAGAATTCAAAAAAATTCACGGAATTCAGAAGAATTCACAAGAATTCAAAAGTCTTCAACGAATTCAAAAGATTTCAAAAAATTCAAAAGAATTCAAAAGAATTCTAAGAATTCACGAAAGAGTTTAAAGAATTTAACAAATTCGAATAATTCAAAGGATTTCAATAGAACTCGAAGAATTCAAAAGACTTCTATGAATTCCAGAAATTCGAAGAATTCAAAAGTCTTCAAAGAATCCAAAAGTATTCAAATAATTAAAATTAATTTTTAAATTTAGGCCTTTAGTTTTAATCTTGAGTAATACTTATTTTCGGAATTCTAAGAAATGAAAAAAAAATTAAAAACTCAAAAGAATTCCAAGAGTTAAAAAGAATTCAAAAGAATTTAAAGCATTCATCAAAGAGTTCATTAGAATTCCAAAGAATTTGAAGAATTCAACAGATTTCAAAATAATTCACAGAATTCTAAAGAATTCGAAGAATTAAAATAATTCAAAGGATTTCAGAAAAATCGAAAAGAATTGCAAAAATAGTAAGAATGCAAAAAATTCTACGAATAAACCTCAGTTTTTGTGAATTAGAAGGTGGCAGCACATGTCTGGGAATATGTTTATATTCTAACATGTAGTCACTAGTCACATTACAAAATTCTAGCGTCGTTACCGACTCAGTTTGTTTGAAACCGGCAGGTCGCTTCTCCCGGAAAATTCAAAGAATGAACCTGAGGTTTTCTAAATTAAAAGGTGGCAGCACATGTCTGGGAATATTTTTATATTCCAATATGTAGTCACATTATAAAAATTCTAGCGTCGTTACCGACGTGCGAAACCAACAGGACGCTTCTCCCGGCAACCGCGAGGTGGCGCCGGCATCCTTTTTTCAAGTGGCTTTCTCCTCTCGTTCTATCTCCACACGTTAGAAAAAGAGGTCCGTTCGATTTTCGAGACGGTATCGGAGTCCCACTGCAGCCGCCATATTTAACGCATTTGTAATACAAGAGCTTCGAGGTGAGCATCGCAAATATTCAAAATATATACATTTAGCAATAATTAAGCAACTTTAATTGACCAGACAGACCTGCCCCATAATATTACATGTCATTTAAACAAAAAAATTAGCACGATATTTCAATTTCCCTGTTTTTAAATTGGCGGAAAAAAATAACATGGGATGGTTATGAATCGCCCAGAAAAAAAATCCGAGGTAACTCGCGACCACGAATTGAGCTTGCCATTGCATCGGCTCGCCGTTTTTGAAGTCTGAAATATTACTGTAAAATATTTTAGATGTTTTTGAAATTCTTTGATAGCTGTGCTGTCAAAGAATAATAAATAATTCAATTATTGATAGCTTTCTCGGAAATTATGGGAAAAGAATTTGAAAAACAAAAGAAAATCATTCGTCACTTTTTAACATGATAAAATGATATTTTTATAAAATTTTATGAAATTATCAATTTTGCGACGGATTCTTAAATTAATACTATTTTTGTTAACAATATTACATTCTTTGTAAAATGCACATAAAAATGAATTTAATTTTTTTTCAATAAAGAAATTTAGGCGGACATGAACCTATGTTTTAACCTAGGTCTAAGCATAGGTCTAAACCTGGGACCAACCTGGCTTTTTCTTACGGCCACGTGGACCAAGCCCCAAGAAAAGACCAGATTTTTTCGGGAAGTGTGCTATATGGGTATTGTACTATGCCATTTTATTTTTTAATTTCCGGCGAAACAGAGGTCTATATACGGTTTATCCTCAACTTCACTGTATATGGGCCTGTGTAAATTTGTCTTACTAGGGTTGTCTTAGAATCACTGTATGAATTTAATCACAACCAGTGGTAACCCGCAACTGCATGCGACTTTATTAGAAGTACTCGCATTTGCCCGGATATTTGGCCAACAGAGAGGAAAACTGCAGAAAAACACCTCCCGAATTCAGCCGGCTTTTCGACAGTCGAGTTTGAAGGCAGACATTCGACCGAGGCCATTAAATGGCCTCAATTAAGGCACCGGATGTAAAAAGGAGATATAGAATTATTTTGCTGGAGTGGGGAGGCCCCTGGGCACTTCAAAATAAAGTTTCGAACCTTAGTTTTAAAAATACATATTCACATCGTAAATTAAATGCCGCATCTTTTTCTTTTGATAAAAAAAAGTTGTAGCTTTTTTATTTTTCGAATTATTTATAAAAAAAACAGTTTTTTTCTCTGATTAAAATATTTCGGCTTTTTCACTTTAACTCGCGAAAAAGTCGGGACTTTTTAATATTTTTTCGGTAAAATTCATAAGAAGTATGCATTGATATCTTCCACGGCCGATGACGTTAACAAATGTTGTAAATGTTTATTTGAAAACAAGTTAATCATTTTTTCGCGAGGTGTTGCACAATTCCTGCATAAACAACTTTGATCGTTTTGGGAGTCAAGCGAATTTTGAACAAGCAAAAACTGTCCGTGAGAAAGTCGGTCAGGAAGATTCAAAGAAGTTTTCTGGAAATTTTTAGCTGAATTGAAAAATTAGGACTTTTTCTACGTTACAGAAAATGGGTAGTGATAATTCAGAATCATTAGTGTTCAGTTTTTGGTAGTGTTAAAATAAAACAAATAAACTCAAGGAGATAAATAGAATAAAAAAATTTAGGTGGAATTGTTAAATATTAATTATTTCAATAAACACATAAAACACAAACTTTGTAAATTTGACTCAAAAAATAATTTTAGGTAAATTCACTGGTTAATTTAGCCAGACTTTCTGTAGTAAAAGCTTATGCTTATAACTTAAAAAAATAGTAGATTTATTCTAAAAATGATCTTTAATTTTTCTCAAGTAAATCCGTCACTGCATTTATATTATGAAATTTTCACAGCCTTCATAATACGTATTCGGATATAACTTTAAAAAAAGAAGAACATATCTAGTAATATTTCAACGATTATTTTTGGTTTAAAAAAATCGGACAGTGTTTGCAGGTATGTTTGCAAATAGAGGTGAGATAGAGGACACGCGGGATACAAGAAAGGAAACGTATACAGATTCTTTATTTTTAAGACTTTTATGAAACTCATGCCTCTGGAAGTGGCAACGTTTAAATATTTTAATCAGAAAGAAAACAAAAGAATTATTATAAACCATGATTTTCCATGTTTCTTTTGTGTATTTGAATTTTAAAATCCCTTACGTACTCCAATACAGAGTTCACTTAACTTTGGGGCAACAACGGCTTGCCGCGCAGGGCGCATCCTACGCGGGAGATAATCGATCGCACCGGAAAATTAAAACATCAACAGTTCGTTAACTACTACTTCAATTGAGCTAAAAATTTCCAGAAAACTTCTTTGAACCTTCCTGCCCAATTTTGAATTTTGACAGTTATTATCCTCGGCGTCAAACCTTGCGCTCGACAATTGTTAAAACGCAGCGAATACACAACCCGGTCGTACGTCGTAGATGGTCACCCATCCGAGTGCCATGTGCGCTCGAAATGGTTTGACATCTGGACTCTTCTCGAGTCGAGATTATTTACTATGTATTTCTATGGAAATTTGTATGCGCCGACATTTTAGAGGTGTTTTTCCAAAGTTGCATGAAAATGTTTAGAGATGTACAATTATTTATTCTGCATAGTGAAAGGGTACCCATGCGTAGCCGTGTAAAAAAAGAAGTTATTGAAGTAAAAATTAATTTCATGGTATTTTCTTTAACTTCATTTCCAAATAAAATAATTGCAAATAAATTACTTGGACGCGCGCAGAGCGCGCGTATGAGATTCTAGTTGATTCTTGATATCTGTTTTCCACCGTGTGGAAGCACTTGGACCACTTTGGCCAACATTAAATTTAAATAATCTTAGGGACATGGGCATTGAATTAATACATCGTGGAGCCGGCGCTCCCAACGAGGGCCCGAAGCACTGCTGCGCAAAAGTGAAACACAGCTTGCCATTTGTAGAGAGAAGAGAATGAATAACGATTCTATATTCTCCTTCAATGACAAGGCTCTTGTTGCCGCATGCGCAGTAGTGCTCCAGGCCCTCGTTTGCAGAACTGCATTTCGGGCCTTGACAACTTACTGACGCCATCAGATCAGCACTTCCAATCAGGCTCGGTCAACTCTGTACAGGGAAATGGCGAATTTTTAGGACTATGGCATGAGGACTGTGAGGCATTGAGGGGTACGCTATTAGTTCTTCGGCCCATCGCAGATGGCGCAAGCATTCAACGCCAAGGGGTGGGGCGATGTAAAAAGCGCGTGCACGGCAAATTGTTTGTTGTGACTGACAAAATACACCTGATTCGAAAAATAAATGAAATAATTGATCATGGAGCGTAAATGTTGTGCAGTGAGTGTCTGTGGTTGCAAAACACTGCACGATAAATAAAAACATAAGTTTCAAACGCGACGGTCGATTACAGAATATTATTTCAGTGTCCTGAAAAATTCCGATTTTGTTGGTTATGTAGTTCTGTACTGCAATCCTTTAAATAAACGCAAAACGAAGTGAATGAGAAACGTAAAATGAGAAATAGAATGATAATTATCTTTAATTTCCTATTTTTCGTTTCTTATTTTTTTCATTTTGTCTTTATTCTTCCTTTTTTGTTGAATTATTTTAGTATACAACACATGTGAGGAACGGGCGCGAGCGTCTGCAGTTCTCCGGCTCATCACAGATAGCACTGAATATCGCCATTTATTTCCCACATAGCTGACCGAGCCTGCTTCCAATCGAACCACTTCAAGGTCAGCACGCTATGAGAGATAAACGCAATTCTCTTGCCTATGAAAGACAACTAGAACTGGATGATCTGAAGAAATTGCTCATTTTTTAAGGAAAAAAATAGTTTCAATAGCACAGTCAATAAAAGAAAAATATCCACTCTGCATTTCTTCTACATCTGGTAAGCAGACTAAAAATAAAAAAATATTGAACATTATTTCCATTTGATCATCAAGCTTCCATGGCCTTTTTCAAGAATGTTGGTAAAACTTGGCTATTGTAAAACTTTAGATTTTTCGCACAAAATGCCCGATTGTGTTGCAACTTTTGACTGCGACAAAAGTTTGGTAGACGGAAAATAACCAAAATATTTTGTTCCTCTCAAAGCGCGTCACATAGATACTAGGTAATAAAAAATTAGATTGCAGTAGAGATGTTCCATGTCAGGAATATCAGATTTTGTATCGTTATATAAGTGATTTTCTTGAAACTGAGGGAAATGTGTTGAGCAGGTAACATAGTGGGATATCTCGAAAAGCTTTTAACCGGTATAAGAAATGTGTAGATATTATGTAAAAAACCAAAATTTTGAGTAAAAAAAATGTCAAAAAATCCTAGATTTTGATTTTCCGTTTCGAGCTCATATTTTCTTTGTTTCTTTTTCATATGCATGTTATTCCTTATGATTTTATCTGGCATTAAAACACAACTTTGAAGCCTCTTCGGGTTGCCGTGTAAATGCATATGCACTATCACTATTTTCGATTTTCCTAATTTTCAGGTAACAAGCTTAGAATTCTGCTAAATAAATACGTATTATACAGAGTGTCCCAGACTCAAGTGTCTGGACTTATATGGCTGTATAAAAATTAAAAAAATAAATCGAAAATTCCTTTTCCGAAAATCAGTTGAAGTTTTTGAGTTATTAAATATTTAAACTGAACCAATCAGGAGCGCGGTATAAACAGTCGCGCGCGTGTGAGCGGGAGTCTCAACTACTGATACATGTATAATACACTCGATACAGGATTCAATGGACCGACCTGCGCCTACTTAAAGACGCCCGAGCCGCCATTTTTTATGGATGTCTTGGTTCGGGACAGTTCGGGATATGCGGCAAATTCAAATGTAGTATGGAAGAGAACTTAAGAATGTTAATAAAAGTCATGTAAAATTTAATTTATTGTTGATGAGTGAATGGACTCAAACGGTAATCTTAATAAAATTTGATAAAAGTTAATCATATTCATAAAAATAATCGAAGAGTATAAAAAAAAAGAAAGGCAATGGGATTTAAAATTGGTGGAATGAACATTTTGTAACCACGTTGTTTAGAATTTTTTTCTGTTTAAAGGTACAATAAGACTTTGAAGTTTTTACAAGTCAACAATATAATAATTGTAATATCCTAAAAATCTGTATACATTAGAATTGTGAAACACTTATCGGAACCTTTAAAGGGTACAAATTTCTACAAAATAATTTTTCTTCAGATAAAAAAAGTGAGAAGTAAATTATAAAAAAAAACCTAATATGAAGGTCCTACATGAGTTTTCATGCTTCAT
>CAKNWT010307343.1:17508-35065 GCA_932066315.1 Andricus coriarius | reverse complement strand
CCCAGTAGAATCGCGGTAAATTACACTTGCAGCCACGTCCACCTCCTTTTCTTTCTCCTTGGCAATGATGTTGTAGTGGGCCGGAGCTGAAAATTCGATCACGAATATGGTTCGTTCCTTGAAGGCTTGGAGAACATTGTCGGGCCTCGAGTGAGCAACGGAGACTGCTGTTCCAAAATCATAGCTCCAGAAAATTTCGCCCTTCTCGTTTTGGACAAGTAACTCTATCTCCCTTGGAGCGTTTGGCCGTGCAGCGTCGCGGACAATATCGTAGGAGCGACAAAGATCGTAATAAACCACTCTTAGGGCCGCATTATGTCTGTAGATATACGTTGTTCTCGCATGAATGAGACGCCCAGATAGTATCTGATCTAGGTCCTCTGCATGTGCATGACTCGCTCTGCACCCATCGCTGGAAATTTCTTGACACCGTCCTGAAATGCGAAAATGAAACCTGCCGTACCTGAATTCATCCCTGATAATCTGCGAAAAGCAAAAGTTTGCTTCTTCGCCAAGGACTGTTTTTCTACATTCTTCTGAAAATTTCCGTGCATTTTCTTGTCGAGTTTTCAACTTCTACTTTCTTCACTTCAGCTTTCAGAAGTGAAGCATCTACATGGAGTAATGCACTTTCCTTACTTCTGATGTTAAAATTCAGGCCAAGGGTCTCAGCCGTCTACTCCGCGGCTTTGTAAAGGAACGCTCCTTTGCCAATCATCTCGTGATTGGCAGCGTGTCCCAGTACTCAAAGTACATTTTTATATTTTTAAATTCCTCATAAAAAATGGAGTTGAAAATACTAATAAAAATTTGTTGTAAAGTTAATAATTAATGGGTAATTAACAATTAAAGATTAACCAATGGGAAGCATGCGTTAGATGGACAATAATCCTTGTGTCACTGATAAGGGTGTGTGCGTAAAACAGGAATTTTTAATTTTCAGAAGGTTGTGAATTTCAATGGTGCAACTTCACACGGCAACTGTGCGAGGAGATATTAAATCTTAGAAAATATCTTTTCCTTGAGAATACTCGTCGAATCACTGAAAAGGTATTGTTTGACGACAAACTCTTATCTATTTTTTAAAAGGCGCCAAAAGCCAGCAAAGTTGGGTATTATTGAAACTTCTCCTTGCTTTCTAAAAATAATGCATAACTTTCAGTTGCATGATTCAAATTTATGTTTGAAAGTTCTTTCGGTAGTGTTTCGATGAGGGAAGACTAGAAAGAAGGTCTTATTTTTGACTCGAAATTGTCACCTATTTTTAAAATTAGGCCAGATGCCAGCGAGGTTGAAAATTATTTACAATTCTTATGATTTTCAGAAAATAATGAACTGCTTCCGGTTGCATGATGGGAATAGATGTTTTAAAAATATTTTGGGTAGTTTTTCAAATAGAGGAGACAACGGACGAAATCTCGATTAGACGACAAACCCTTACAATTTAATTAAAAAGAGGACAAATACCACCAAGGATGGAAATTTTTTACACTTTTCATAATTTTCAGAAAACAATGTATTACTTCCTGTACCATGATAGAAATTGTTGAATTCAAATTTATTTGTGTATTCTTTATACTTGGGTTATAATTTGGGTAGTTATTTGGGTAGATTATACTATTTTTCAAGCAAAGTTTTTATATCTACAGTTTCTACTAATTAACAATAATATAAACTTGGAAATTCCCAAAAACAAATTTTTGCAAATTTCATGTCTAAATTTTCGAAAAAGTTAAATACGTCGAAACTGAAATTTCTGCTGCTTGAATGAAAGAAATATGTTACGATTTTGCTTTTCAGCTAAAAAAATTGCATATTAATCATATTGAATCTTTAATACAAAATTTGCATTTAACTCAATACAAGAAAAAATGTTTTTAGCACATTTTCAAAAAATGATGAATGAGACTAAACTTTTTTTTTAATATATTTTTTTATTACCTTTTAACAAAAACTGTACATTCAAAAAATTCGTTTGTAAAATAGTATAATCTACCCAAATAACTACCCAAATTATAACCCAAGTATAAAGAATACACAAATAACTTTGAATTCACCAATTTCGACCATGCTACCGGAAGCAATTCACTATTTTCTGAAAATCATAAGAATTGTAAATAATTTTCAATCTCGCTGGCACCTGTCATAATTTTGAAAATAGGCAACAATTTCCAGTAAAAATAAGACCTTCTTTCTTGTCTTCCCTCATCGAAAAACTACCGAAAAAACTTTTAAAACATAAATTTTAATCATGCAACTGAAAGTTATGCATTATTTTTAGAAAACAAGGAGAAGTTTCAATAATACCCAACTTTGCTGACTTTTGGCCTCTTTTAAAAAATGGATAAGAGTTTGTCGTCAAACAAGACCTTTTCAGTGATTCGTCGAGTATTCTAAAGGAAAAGATATTTTCTAAGATTTAATATCTCGTCGCTCAGTTGCCGTGTGAAGATGCACCATTGATATTCACAACCTCCTGCAAATTTAAAATTCCTCTTTTACGCATACAACCTCATCAGTCGAGACCCTTGACCTGCATTTTAACATCAGAAGTGAGGAAAGTGCATTACTCCATCTAGATGCTTCACTGCTGAAAGCCGAAGTGAAGAAAGCAGAAGTTCAAGAATTCCATCAAGAGCTGCTAGGCAAGAAAATGCACGGTTATTCTCACAGAAATGTAGAAAAACAGTCCTTGTCGAAGGAGCAAACTTTTGCTTTCCTCAGATCATCAGGGCTTAATTCAGGTATAGAGGGTTTCATTTTTGCATGTCAGGACGGTGTCATTTCCACCTTAGCATACCGTGACCGCATTTTAAGTCAAGAAGTTCCCAGCGATAGGTGCAGAGCGTGTCATGCACACGCTGAGTATCTGGAACACATACTATCGGGATGCCCCACCCACGCAGGAACGACGTACATCTACAGACATAATGCGGCCCTAAGAGTCCTTATTATCATCTTTGTCGCTCTTACGGTGTTGGCCGCGACCCTGCTCTGCCGAACGCTCAGAGGGAGACAGAGTCAATTGCCGAAAACGAGAAGTGCCAAATTTTCTGGAACTACGATTTTCGGACAGCAGTCCCCGTTGCACACTCGAGGCCTTACATTGTTCTCCAAGACTTCGAGAAACGAACCATATTCGTGATCGAATTCTCGGCACCGTCCGAATATAACATCACTGCCAAGGAGAAAGAAAAGGAGGAGAGGTATCAAGACCTCAAAAGGGAGCTGTACCCAAAATATTCGGTACAAGTAATTGTCCTTGTGATAGGTGCTCTCGGAGGTGCGAAACTATCACTGGTTCTTAACCTTAAAGCCATACCCGCGTGCCAAAAATATGCCAAGGCACTTGCGAAATGGATGCAGAAAGCTGTCATCCTTGGGTCGCTTCGTGTACTCAAAACACACGAGGGTTTCGCCGGCCTGTCGTTGTGATTTCGTCGTGTCTTGTGACCACCCATCTCGCGGTTGTGAGACGTGGCCATGAGTGTGATTTACCGCGGTCCTACTGGGAGCCGGTGCTATTTTTTAGATAGCAGTTGCTCCCAGTGAGAGCTTGTCCGCGTGCTTTATGAATCTTGTACAACCGTCGTCTTCGAGAATTACATTATGATTCTCAGTAAAGCCCACGATGGTTGAAGTTCCAGTGGCTCGCTTGTCGAACTGATTCTCGCGTACGTCATTGAAAACAATCACTCGGTCTCCGATCTTGGAATTCAGAGGGCGGGATTTCTTATCGTAGCTTAATTTAGAGCACTATTTTGTCGAGATCATACTTCGTGCTGCTATCTTTTGAATTTCCGTCAAACGGACTATCAGGTCTCGAAGATAGGATCCATGGGCTTCCAATTTTTCTGCAGGAGGGAACAAACAGAGGTGTTGTACGCAAACATTGCGAATGGCAACACCCGGTCCCAGTCGTTGTAGTCATTGGCATAATGCTTTACATTATTTATACAGACTACGTGACTGCGTTCTAATGAGCCGTTAGACTGGGGACGATAGCCCGAGGTGGTTTATTGCTTAACCCCGAACATCTTCTCCAACTTTCGCATAAGTTTACTCCTAAAGCTTCGTCCGCGGTCCGTGAGGATGCAGCGGGGAGCTCCATATTGTGCAAACAGATTCCTGGCCACGGCATGAGCCACAGTGTTCGTTTTTAAGCCTGGAATCGGTACTGCGATGCACAGCTTGGAAAAATTGTCCTGCATGGTGAGAATGTGTCTATTACCATGAGATGTAGTCGCTAGTTTACCAACGGTGTCAAGAGAGACCCTATCGAATACTCCTAGAGGGATGTCCGTAATAACCATGGGATCGCGTGTACGGGCCCGTATTAGTTTGTTTTCGAGACAACTATTACACTCTCGAATATCATTTGTCACATCTTTTCGCATGCCCGGCCACATATATCGCTCTCGGAGACGCCGGTATATTTTAGTTACCCCTTTGTGCCTGCTCAGAAGATTGTCATGGTATTCATAAATTAGTTGCTGCCGAGAATCCTCTGGTGGGACTTCTACTTTTTCATGACATATCGTTATGGTGGGGCGACCATCCCGAAATACATCGACTAGCAATTCAGCTAACTTGTTTTGTGGTACGTTGCCTTACAAGTCGCTTGAACTGGCCATACGACATGATCCGTGCTGGTCTCGGGTTAATGCTGCCTTCAGGTTTTTAAGGCCTTGTTTAACAACGCCCCAATCCACATCATCAAAATGCCTTTTCTGGATAACAATCGAGTAAGGCTTATACTTACCGGATAGAGTTACCAATACTTGTCCTTTCTGAGGTCGCTTTTCCCAAAAATTCAGCTACATCCAGCCCGTGAGTGACCAGCATGTTAGGTTCTTTCGGCGCCTCCTCTGAGGAGTGGTTGGGTGGATCGATGTGAGGCAATTGTATTTGTAAGGGTGCTCCAATTGGAGTTGACCTTGGAGCTACGTTAGAGGAAGTAGCTATTGATATTACTTCGTCTTTAGCAGGCATGTCCTTAAGAATCCTTTTAGGCAGATATTTTCTTGTCCTCGCCAGGGGGTTGACAATTTTTTCCTCTTCCGCCGCTGGAGTCAAGCGAGCTGAAGGAGTCGGAGCCATTAGAGGAGTCTGAAATAGGGACCGCCTGGGGGGTGGTTGCCCAATGATGGGAGAGTCCACCATCTCTGGTGTATCCCTAAAGCGTACTGTACTCTTTCGATGTCCCTTCTCCGGTTTGGAGGGTACCCGATCCTTTGGCTCTTCTGAGGTCTCTGATATGGGATGATCCTTGCTGAGCTCTGTTGCGTTGCTGAAGCTGATTCCGGAATGATTCCAAAAACTTAGTTACCCGTTCAGGAACAGGAACATCCAATCCTGTACAAGGATCCATGCTTTCCAAATGGAGCAACAGGTCCTGATCTTGTTCTCCTTCAGAGACTGCCGTGATTTCGATTTGGGTCGCATCAGGACTAGCAGTTTGATGCAACCCTTCTTGGTCCCAAAAGCATGACAGATGCCCAGACATAGACTGATCGGATTCAGCTATGGACTTCTTTAATCCTTCTCCAAAAGTAGCCCTGCGAGAGACGTCCTGGGTTCGCTCGTCATGTTCCTCGTCGTCGTTGCTGTCGCTGTCCTCACTGCTGGTGCCGTTTGGCCTAACATCAACGATGCCTCCGAGGGATTTTTCGGTGAATTCTTCCTCTTGGTTTCTTTGAAAAGTTCCAGTTTCAGGCACACTGGATGTTCCATCCGTCCGCGTAATTCCAGCGCGTGCTAGCTCGTCAGCTGCTTCGTTACCTACTATCCCCTGGTGGCTTGGTACATGATGCCAAGTCACCTCTAGAGGTGATACAGTTTCACGCAGTTCCTTGAACTCGGTTTTGTTGATAACAGACTTTCCCTATGCCGTTTTCCAACCGTTGGTCTCCCACGTGGGCATCCACTTGGTACAACTATCTATGAGGAACTTCGAATCGGTGAAGATGCTCAGCTTGGTCATTCCGTTTTCAAGCGCTTTTTGGGCAGCGACGGTTGCAGCTTGGATTTCCGCGAAGTTGTTTGTTTGACGATCCTGGGCTGGTTTTGGTAGGTTCCAAGGGTGGTCCTGACCAAACCAGACTCCCACGCCCCCCTTCGGCTCTCCGTTTTCGTCATGAGCACCTGCGCCGTCTATGTACACCTCAGTTGGCTTATTGCACAGGCCAGGAAGATATGGGTTGGGTAGGCGAGGCAGGGCACTTTTTGGTGCTACCTTTTCAGCAGGGTGTACTAGCGTTTGGTTCGATGCTATGGAGCCAGCTATAATCCTTTCTGTCGACTGGTGGATGAGAATCCTCGCTGTCCTCTGAGGATGCATCATCAGAAGACGAATTCTCATGGTTGGATGCAATCTTTGTAGATCCTCCCATCATACGCGGTCGCAACCGATGTCGGCTGGCGATGCTGCTTTGATCCAGCATTGGATCCTTATAATGTGACGGTGGCTTGTAGGGTTCGTCGGAGTCTTCGAATCCCGAGGTTCCTAGTAACCGTGGTTGGCGCTGAGATTTGACTTCCTTACACAAGTTTGTCTGTACTTCGGAGGTTTGTATCCCTTGCTTTAGAATGGGCTTCCTCAGCACAGGCCTTCCCCCTTTCGTACCTGGTACAGGTATTTGGGTCGTTTGAGCTCTGGTACTTGTCGATGGTAAGGGGTTAGCTCCTGATTCTGGACCTAAAGGATTACCTTCTTCTTGGGAGGCCTGCAGGTTTTGCTGCCGCGACAATTGTGTCGTTGTGCTTGCGGGGTTCCTAGAGTCTTCAGCAGCCTTGTTCAATGTGGATTTCAGCGGCAGGGCGCGATACCGATCGCCAGGAGGTATCCGCGTCCGCTCTAATGTACCTTCATCGTCCTGGCGAGGGTTACTGGAATAGGCATTATTTTTGGGATCCACACCATTCGTAGCATCTGTCGAGTTATTGGCAGGGGCCGAGTTAACCTCAGCAGCCTTTAGGTCCCTGGAATCATTCGTATGCGAATGTCTCTCGAGCGTAAGTAACAGCAAGACACTCCTTCTCAGTTATGTCGTATCGCTGTCCAATACTTGTTAGTATTTTAGAGTAATAGGCAACTGGCATGTCTACCTTCTCTATCGCTTGAGTGAGCATGGCACCCACGGCTTACCCGGAAGCATCCGTAGTCAATTTAAACTTTTTCGTGTAATCCGAGTATATCAGTATCGGCTCTTGGCAAAGGTAGTTACGTAGTCTAACAAAACTTTCTTCTTGTTCCGGTGTCCAGACAAAATTGGATTTCTTTTTTAATGGATCTGCTAAGGGTTTGGCCAATTTAGCATAGTTCTCTATGAATCCCCGGCAGTACCCTGACAAGCCAAGAAACTGCCTTACGGCACGTACCGTTTTTGGCCTAGGGAATTCCTTAATCGCCGAGATTTTTGCTGGGTGGGCTTCACACCATTGCATCCAATAATGTGTTCCAGATAGGCAATCTCAGGATATAAAAAAGCGCACTTGTCCGGTTGAAGCCTTAAGTTGGCATCTCGAAGCCGCTGGAACAGTCTTCGAGCCTTCTTGTCGTGCTCTTCTCAATGTTTCAGAAGAGATGAAAATATCATCGCGATAAACCAATGCCTCTGATCCAAACATTCCTTTTAGGACAGAGTCGATTAACTGTTCAAATGTTGCGGGAGCATTCTTTATCCCCATGGGCATCCGGTTATATTCAGAATGCCCTCTCGCTGTCGAGAACGCAGTTTTGGCCCTGTCGTATGCTCATTTAATGCGCGGTAATTGATGACCACACGGTATTTTTGTTCTCCTGACGCATCCAATTTTTTTGGAATGATCGTGACAGGTAAACTGTATGGGGATTTAGATGGTCCAATCAGCCCACTCTTGAGTTGTTTGTCAACCTGTGTGTTTATCTGCTTTTGAGCGTCCGGCGCACGGCGGAACTGTTTTCTGGTGATCACAACATCACTAACGGTAGGGATGCTAGGCTGCACCCTATTCGTTACGGTTAGCTTTTCTCCATTAATGTGGAATATATCCGAAAAGTCCTTAGCCCGTCCCAACACCAATGCCTCATCAGGGTCATTAAGAGGGCCCAAGTGAAGGCTCTTGATTACCTTTTTCAATCGAGAAGTCGGATTGTGTCCTTCCTTGGTATTATCGTAGCTCTCTAGATCGGACTCTTCGGAAGTTGTACCCGGCAACTCACAGTGCTCAAACGGAATAAGTTCCTGAGGTGGTAATTCCAACTCAACATCTTCGTCTGTAGTGTTATATGCATATGAATAGCATACACCATCGTGGTTCCTAACCACCCCATCGCCAATGTACACATCATCGAGGGTGTCGATTCGCGGCAAATATCCTTCTGACAGCTCCATGTTTTTAATCTTGATGGCGACAGGCTGCTTTACGCGTGATTGCAACTTCAAAGTACGAGCGAATGGCCTAATCTCCGGCTTCATATTTCGTCGCGCTTGTCTGGACTCAGAATCGACGAATGGAATCAGGGTGATAGGATCTGATATTATGACAAGGGTATTGTGCCGGAAAGAAAGTTGAGCCTGCTCCTGACGTAGGTAATCACGCCCAATTATGCCTTCGGCTGATAGGGGGAAGTTGTTAGGAACAACAAGGAACTCAACTCGACTATTGAGTAGTTACACACACACTGACCCGTGTGTCTCTACAAGCTCCAATGTTATACCAGATACCAGGATGGGATCATCGCCTACAACTAAATCGCCATGCAGCGCCTCAAGCTTGATCAAGTTCACATCGGCCCCTGGATCTACTAAAAATGTAGCCTTTCCTCCACGAAACTCGGATGAAGATAATCGTAATACAGGGGAGTCTTTTCGTTGACATCCACTTCGGAGGATTCGCTGGGGTGTTCCAAGAACTGAACTGTTTTGGGACGCTACTTGAGAACAGGACTCGCTGTCGCGTTCGTACGACGGTTCTGTTGATAGTTTAAAGGCGAAGGTCTTGGCGACACCGGCCTTGCTGCAGCAGGAGGTGCAGTTGCCCATGATGTATGGCTAGCTGTACCAGATAATGGAGGCGGGTATTGCATAGGGTAGGGTACCCATAACCAGGCGGATACATAGGTGGATAAGTTTGTGGCGTTGCATATAAGTTTTGATACATGGGGAGTGTAGGGAAAGGTGGATAAGGTAGAGGTGGGTAGGGAATGGTAGAGTTCGGCAGGACGGTTCGCCCGAAAGGCTGTTCTTGGCGCTTGACCTTGCCATCACTTTCCATTAGTTTTGTATAGGGGCCAGGTAATCGTGCCCATTCAGGGTGTTGCTCTTGTTTTGAGTTATGAAAGGCCGACACCGATGTCGCCTTTGTTTTTTCTGCATACCTTTGCCGTTCCTCTACTTTTCTTCTGTGACAGAGGCCGAACCGTTGTCTATATCCTGTAGGAACTCCTTTAAGGGGGACCTTCCCATCAAAAGTTGATATGTGAAACGTGCTTTGTTGAAGGGTCATACCCTCCAAGATGGTAGCCATCGCGGCACTCATATCCATTATGCTGGCTCGTGTTGAGCTATCGGTGCGAGTGAGATTGTTCCCGTTCTCCTCAGCGGGCAAGTATCAGGTTTATTATTTACGTTATTGATATGCCTAATATTGGGGTCATTTGGGTCCACAAATGAGTCGAATTTTGGCTCGATGCAGAATTGAGGTTGGTGAAGACCGCGAATTTCTTGAAGCTGAGATTTTTGAATTTTTCAAGTTTAGAATCTACAGTATATTTGATTCTATTTTATTTATTTTAATTTTTGGGGTATCACACTTCAGAGAATGGCTTACAATATTAAGAACTGAGAGCAAGTTTACCCTGCTGGGTTTTTAATGAGTTCTATGAAGCAACCGTGACCCAATTACACAAGTTGGATTAAGTTGCAGCATAACTTGGAAAGTTTTCCTCACGACCCGATTATTCAGTTTTACAAGAAAGGACACCCTGGGGACTAGAATGGGGGGACCCACGGGGTTATCGACACCCGCTATTCTAGGTCGTACTGAGATGGTTTTCTTTACTCTCAGATCCTTGAAGAGAAAGAAGTTTGCAATTAAAAATTCTTCATTGATATAACTTTCGACAGCCCTCACGTCTACGTCGACTGGCGACTGTATAAAGTTCAACCTTTGTCTTGGACGACTCATTTATGGATTTTTGAAGTACTGATGATTAGTTGTTTAAGCACTAGGAGCTATTAAAGAATTTAGGGTTGGTGGACCACAGAAGCGCTGAGAATTCTGACCATCGAATATTTCCCTTTTCTTTTAATCTTACCGTATCCCAAATTAACTTGGTTTAAGCCAAACGGAATCTTTTCCAACTTGTCTAAATATACGAGTTTCATTTTGCCTTCACGTTTATATTGTTATTTTTGATATTGGAATTCCGATATGGATCGCCTGCTGTTCGTTGAAAAATCTGGGCATTTTGAAACCTCTAAAAGCTAATTCCTATCTTCCAGACCATGATGTAGAACTTATAAAGCTATTAGAATTCGAACAACAGTCGATTCACCGCCCCGGA
This sequence comes from Andricus coriarius, assembly GCA_932066315.1. Classification (NCBI taxonomy): domain Eukaryota; kingdom Metazoa; phylum Arthropoda; class Insecta; order Hymenoptera; family Cynipidae; genus Andricus; species Andricus coriarius. The sequence goes on along the minus strand of CAKNWT010307343.1, from coordinate 24,516 downwards.
ATTGTAAGCGATTATTATTTAATCGAGAGCAATTTTTCGCAAGGTGAACTCAATACATTATATCATATAATATACAATAATAATAAGGTAATAACAATATTATATAATTTTTCTGCTCTGGTCAGGCTCTGGTTCAGTTCGCTCGTAGATCATTTAACTTATTCTTCCATCAAGAATACACCCAACAAGCTACTGCGATTCCCGAATACTTTTCTTATGATGAATGCTTATAACCCCACTCTCTCTATCTCTTTATCCCGCCACCCTAATGATACCGAATGGAAGAAACAAAAAATAAGATGACCAAGTAAGGAATTATCACTCCATACACGCATTAAAAATTTCATCTTCTATGTTATAAATTTGCGACTCGGGCTCATAGGCGTCTGTGTCACAATCACGATTGCCTTCGGAAGCGAGAGTTACAATCTCGATCTGAGTTTCCTATTGATCTTGAATGGGGATATTCTCGCTTGTTGTAGGGGTCTCGATTTTGTCGAATTTTGAAATTCTTGGGAGGATTCAATCTCGGTAAATTTGTCTTCCTGCCTTGCCGGTGGTGGATCCACGAATCGGATGTTAACTGAAACTTTTATGGTTTCTCCCGAGGGTTGAACTACCGTTTCTACCTCGTGCACAATGATCTTGTTTTCAAGGATACCTCCAATTACCGACTCTATTTTACCCTTAAGCTTCGTGAACGCTGTCGCCTTCTACCCCTAGGCTTGGCTTCCATTTCTGAATCACGTCAGACATGACCGTGGTCTAGGGCAGTGACCTCTGAGGCAATCGGTCACGGCTATTTCTTTGGAATAATGTTAGGCTTTGAAGCTATTTCCTATCACCTATTTTCGGAAATAATTAAAGGGAAACCGATCACACGCTGGCCAGTTAGGCTTGCAGAGTGACCCTTAGGAGAGGTTTCAGCTGGCCAGTTAGGCTTGCTTAATCTCTCTGCATTTCCATTTACTTAGTTCAGATTTAGTTTCCCGCCATCACAGAATTGGTTCGAATTGTATTTATTAACAGAAATAAAACTCAAAACAAATCTATTAATTTCATGGAATCTGAACTGTAAGATACTAACAGCTCAAAACGCTCCTTCTACTACTAGTTTGTAATAACTTGAATTAGAAAGTCACATAGAGGGCGGATAATTGGACGCCGATCAACCGCTGGCCAGTTAGGCTTGCAAATTGACCCTTGCAGAGGATGTTGACTGGCCAGTTAGGCTTGTCTAACCCCCTTGTACATCCATTTAAACATTCCCCAAGGAACAATCCAATCAAGTTATTTCCTAACCTCCTATTTTCCGAAATAATTGAAGGGAAATCAATCACACGCTGGACAGTTAGGTCTACAGAGTAACCCTTGGGAGAGGGTTCAGCCGGCCAGTTAGGCTTGCTTAATCTCTCTGCATTTCCATTTTATTAGTTTAGATTTAGTTTACCACAATCAAAGAATCGCTTCAAATTTTATTTATTAATATAAGTAAAATTTGAAACAGATCTACTTATTTTATGGATCTGAAAATTTGTTACGAACCAGCTTCTATTATTAATTAATTAATTTTTTAGTTAAAATTTGGGGATGATATTGGTAGAGTGCCAAAAGAATGCGCTGGTAAGTCGGAGGTACGACAGACCAAGCTAACAGAGTTAGCCTGTTCATTTTATAATTTTAGTGTGTCCGTGAACTTCCTCCTAGAAGTTCCTCACTTATTAAACATTAGTGGTGGAATAGAGACAGGGTATCGATAAAAATGACTAATGTAGATGCATTTTTTTATTATGTAGCTTTATTTAAAATTTAAGAATGATTTTAGTTTAAACGAAAAAGGGGCCGAAGTAACGAGTGAGGGAGAGCAAGAGAGATAGAGAGAGAGCAATTAATCCCTTCCCAAAAACAATTAATGTTTACCGGCCTTGTTGGACGAATCCTTCCGGATTCCCTGGATCCGTCTCGCGTCTTCACACACCACACTCGCGTGCCGCCCGACCGTTTGCCACTTTGAAGTAACAATTTAATTTACTTCCTAATTGAAATTATTGTTGTGTAGTGTTTTCATTGATTTCCCCCTGCCGTTGTGGTCTCAGCAGGGGAGACAAACACACCAAGTCTTCTGACTTTCCAGTCCTTTGTATTCACTTAATTCGCGAATTCACTTATCTCCGGGTGCACACAGCTTTTTTTTTAATTTTTACTCTTTTGACGATTCGGTCGAAAAACCCGGTCTATTGCGTACTTGAATTTTTAATATTCGGACGGCAATCGCGAAGTGACGCGAGGTTAAAAGACGAAACGGAGCATGAAACCCGGGGGTTCCGATCGCGTACCTGACTTCCGAAGTCAGTGAAAAGTCGGCGTTGAATGCTAAAGTTGTCGGAACGTGATTTACCTCGTCCATCAAATTATGTATGATTTTGGTATGGTTTTTAGCTGAGTGCGCACCTCGAGCGTGAGACCTCCGTCCCGACCGGATGCACTCCGCGTGACCACTAATTGCTGATTTTTGAAAATTGTTGCAATTAAGACATTTAGAATGCACACGTGCACTGTTGCTATGCATGCAGCTCACTTAACTTATTAACTTGAAATTCTGAATCAAAATCCTATACCAAATTAAGAGTATAGGTATTTTTAGATATAAATGTTTATTATTGCAAATTCTGTTTATAATGATTTTTAAGAAGAATGAAACCCATATTATTAATTTAATGATTTTGATTTTGATTTCACCCTTGCTAATGAAAATTTTAATATTTCGATGCAATCCACTCTAATTCAATCTATTGACTTCGTGATCAATTAATGTTCAATTTATTTATTGATTATTTCGAACCAATGAATAAATAAAGTTGTTGCCGTTATTGTTTTGTTACAATTTGCTTTAGTCAATACTCTGAGCCATCTAGCTTCCTATTCTAAATACAATTTAGATTCGACCAATTGAAGCAAATATTCTATATCGATTCTACGCTATCGTTAAGCCTGAAGATTGTTATTAAAATTTATTAATGATTTTTGAGCTTGTTTAGTTTTTTATTTAGTGAGTGGAATAGCTCTTTGAAACTTAAGAAAATAATCTAAATAACTTATTGGTTTTTAATAACAATTGCATTTGTTATTTAACTTTTAGTGGTAGCACGAATCGCCACGAGTATCCGGAGAATATGATTAGATGGAGGTTCACGCTCGACGTCTTTCTTTTTGCTGCGTGTTGGTGGTGTTGATGATAGTCGGTGTTCCCGTACGCTTTGCTGTGTCCTTGACTCTTCTCTCTAATTCTCACTCACTTGGTACACGGTCCAGTGGTTGCTAGATGATATATATACATGGTATAAGCTAAAACGGAGAGGCAATCTACACGGACACAAGATGGATTATTTATATTGCGCATAGGCACCGCTGATCTCGCTTCTGTTAATAGGTGAACCCATTATCAGCAATGTCTACCGCAACATCATTAACCTGGTTCGTTGGGATTGGTTAAGATTACTTAAAAAAGTGGAAAGTAAAATTAGTTCACGAATTAATAGAATGCTTATGGAAATCAATAAAGTTGGCATTAAGACCAAATCCCCACCCTTTTTGAGTAATCCTAACCAATCCCAACGAATTATAGTAATAAAGTCCACTCTAGTAACAATACAAATGCCCAAATAACCAACGAAAATCCTAACAAGAAATTCATATACAACAGATTATCATTTACCTGCTTTCTTAACAAACTGATAATATGATTTATTTTTTCCGTATTTATACTTTAAATTATCCTTTTCTCAATAGATTCTTTTTTAATTCCATACTTATTTTTTAGTTTTAAACTCCTGTGCTGATTTTTCTCATAGGTTTTGAATTTCAGATCGTTTTTATTTATTTTCTACTTCACTCTTTGACGATCCATTCTTATTATTTTCTTTATTACTATTCTTAACCTTTATATTCCAAGTTCCTCATGATGCGGTTTTTCTTTCTCCGCTTTCGCGTTCTTTGATATTTTCTTTCTACTTACCACTTTTCGCTCTTTCACGCGATTCCTGACCTTCTTGAGTCCTGAGATTCTAAATTTTACAATAACTATTTCTGAGCATACTATTGAAGTATTCTGTATTTTCTAAATTGATATCGATTGGTGAAGTAAGGAATTTGGAATTAATTCCATTGGGAATTTAATTCGTGGCTTTCCTGGTAGCTATCAGGTTTCGGTATCATAGCCTGAACTCTAAAGTCGTCCCTACATTTTCTACATAAGAGTGTCTAGCCCCGGTATCTACTAACACTTTAAACAATTTTTTGTCAGATTGAGTCATGAGGTGAGACTGGGTATCTATTACCTCGTTCTTTTCCGAAATGAGTATTTCGGGTGACTCTGTAATTAATAAGGGTCATTTTTCTTTTAGTAACCTATCTTTCTTTTCGATAACTTTTGAATTTCGATATTTAGAATTTTCTTGCTTAACTGAATTTGAATTTGCACTATCCTGCGCGCTTGGATGTGCGTTTCCGCTCCTGTGGTTTTTATCTTCATTATCCGACTTTTGGTTTTGCAAACTTTAAGGTTTCTTGTTATCTTTCCTTGTAATAATTTCTGAGTCGTAATTGATTAAAAATCGATAATAGGTGTTAAAATGATTACCAAGAAAATGTTCTGTGTTTTCAGGTGTTAATCTACGTAGTAATTTTGATGCAAAAGGCATATCAGGGTAAGCATGTATAAGCTGCCCCCGGTCGAATCTGTTCGAAATTTTCACCCTGAATTGGTACTAATATGAGGTTTAATTTCCCGGAAGATTATATCATTTTTATGGGAGTTATGGGGGTGAGTAGAAAAATCGAAAAACATCTTTTTCTCGGAAACGGCTTGACCGATTTCGATGGGGAAAAAATATGTTATTGTTCTCTATTGAGGGAAGTTTTGGAAAAATTATGGGCCATTTAGACAAAAAGAAAAGGTAAAAAAAAATTTCAAAATTTTTTCGATTTTTTAATGGGAAATTCTTAAGGCACAATTACCGTTTTTTTACCTAAAAATACCTCTAATTATGTAGAAAAATGTGTGAAAGTTTAAGATCATTCGGAGAGGCTGCTCATTGTTAAAAAAATTATAAATCTCCAGTCTATTACGTTAAATGCACGTCCGCTAATATATAAGGAGGAGTCTGCAAGCTTACGCTTGTCTTGTCAAAGTTTTCGCGTTTTTGAGGATAAGAAAGCAATTCCTCATCGTACAGGGTAAGGTTTCGGTACAGGAGTAGTAGTTGAGACTAAAGAAGCTTCAGTCATTTGTTTTATGATTTGAAGTTCTTCCTCAGATCTACTCTTGTTTTTTCCTTGTTTAGGTTTAAGAAACTCAAGTCATTTGTTTTCTCATCTGATTTTGTTCCCCCAACCTCGATCTTCTGTTGGTCTTTCTTCGGTTTGTTGACTAAGTCCTCACAGCATAGGGAAAGGTCTTCAATGAGCAATAGTGGTTTGGATTCGAGATTCGTCATTGTTTCGAGTTGAAAACGTTACTTGAGCTTTTATTCGTTTTGTCACCTGAACTAGTTCTATTGTCGTATTCATATGTTTTCTCATCTGAAGTTGTTATTTCGATCATTCTTTGTTTTTGTCGTTTTTCACGTTGGTTCTCACAACCTTTTTCTTTTGTATAAGCAGTGTATAAGATTTGAGAAGCTGCAGTCATTCGTTTTATCATTTGATTTTGTTCTATCGACCCTGATCTTGTTTTCTTATATCTTCGGTTTGTTGATTGGTTTGAAATTGCTGGTTCCATCTCGTCATATTTCCCGGAAAACATATAAGGGCTGGTTTCACCAACCTCGGTTAAAAAGTTGATCCTCGGTTAAACCGATAATCGACGGTTAAATATGGCGTATAGCGTGCATTTTGACTGGCCGTCAGTTAACCAATGATTTAACCGAGGTTGGTGGAACTGGCCCTAAATGCTTCATAAAATATAAACCTAACAGTGTTGGAATTTCTGGGGTACTAGAGTATGTATGTGATTGTGGTAATGGGAACAGAACTGTTGGTTGCTGCTCACACATCGCTGCAATCTACTATATGTCTCACGCGAGATATTTGGCTAAAATTGTGAGACCTGCTGAAATCCTCAGTCGAATGTTTCAACAACGTAACGTTGATCCTGTTATTGAAAGTGACAGTGAAGCAGATTGAGATTATTGGCGAATAGAAGATACCGAGGAATGTGAGAGGCAAGGGGACTCACCATAAAAAAGCACCCCGAATTGTGCGAGGTGAGGGGACTCACAGTAAAAAAGCACCCCGTATTTTGAGAGGCGAGGGGACTCACAGTAAAAAAGCACCCCGAATTGTTAGAAGCGAGGTTAAAACACCTAGGTTAAAACATAGGTTCATGTCCGCCTAGATTTTTTATTTTTAAAGATTAAATTCATTTTCACGTAAATTTGCTGAAGAATGTAATATTTTTAATTAAAATTGTATTAATTAAACAATCCATTGCAAAATAGATAAAATTTTATAAAAATGTAATTTTATCATGCCAAAAAGTATCCATTACTTTATTTTTCCAATTTTTCTTCTATAATCTCTAAGAAAATATAAATTATTTATTATTCTTTGACAGCAAAGCTATCAGAGAATTCCAAAAACATCTTAAATATTTAAAAATAATATTTCAGATTTCAAAAACGGCGAGCCGATGCAATGGCAAGCTTAAATCGTGAACGCAAGTTATCTCTGACTTATTTTCTGGGCGATCCATTTCTCTTGCGAGAAGGAGTCACACCTAATGGGCTGCCTAGCGGTTTAGCTCTGAACTATGATTCGCGGAAGTCAGAACATTAGTTCCGAACGAAGTCGCTGGGCAGCGCATTAGCTGCAACTCCTTCTCGCAAGAGAAATGAATCGCCCAGAAAATAAGTCCGAGGTAACTCGCGACCACAAATTGAGCTTGCCATTGCATCGGCTCGCCGTTTTGAAGTCTGAAATATTATTGTAAAATATTTTAGATGTTTTTGA
>CAKNWT010307343.1:0-17108 GCA_932066315.1 Andricus coriarius | reverse complement strand
TCAAAGAATAATAAATAATTCAATTATTTATAGCTTTCTCGGAAATTATAGGAAAAGAATTTGAAAATCAAAAGAAAATCATTTGTCACTTTTTAGCATGATAAAATGATATTTTTATAAAATTTTATGAAATGATCAATTTTGCGATGGATTCTTAAATTAATACTATTTTTGTTAACAATATTACATTCTTTGTAAAATTCACGTAAAAATGAATTAAATTTTTTTTCAATATTTTTTTCCCAGGTTTTTTCGGGAAGTGTGCTATGTGGGAAAGCACCCCGAATTATGAGAGGCAAGCGGAATCACAATAAAAAATCACCCCGAATTATGTACACCTGTTTTTCAAGTATCATTGGAATATTTTAAAGAACTATTGAATTATTTCGGAATAGTACGCTTAAGATTTTTAATTTTTGTAACCATGGGCAGCGTCTCCGATTGATCTGAAAGTTTCACATATTTTTCCGCATAATTCAAGGTATTTTTAGGCGAAAAACGGTGATTGTGCCTCAAGAATTTCCCATTTGAAAAAAAATGAAAAAATTTTGAAATTTTTTTTTGACCTTTTCTTTTTGTCTACAATGTCCCATAATTTTTCCAAAACATCCCTTCATAGAGAACCATAAAGTATTTTTCCCCATAGAAATCGGTCGAGCCGTTTCCGAGAAAAAGATGTTTTTCGATTTTTCTACTCACCCCCCATAACTCCCATAAAAATTATTTCTCAGATATAATCATCCGGGGAATTGAACCTCATATTAGTACCAATTCAGGGTGAAAAATGTCGCACAGATTCGGCAGGGGGCAGCTTATACATGCTTGTCCTGCTATGCCCTTTAAGTAGTATTTGTGGCAGGACTCAAGGTTTAAATATAGGTCTTTGGTTTTATTGAGACGGGAAACAAGGAAATATATTATGTGAAAAAGTGTATTCATTTCTGTTTTCTTCTTTTGGATAATAATTCTGGGTTTTGTTTACTATGATTGGCATTGCGTATAAGAGTATTTTTGTCCCCTGTTTCCTGTTATGCTTTTTCAAATCTGGTAAGCTACTTTCGGTTGCGATAGTATTTTCTATTCTTATATTTTGGGATAAGTTGGCGTGTTCTTCTAATTCCTTATTTGACTCTATTTGCTCATTACTTTTATCATCCCTATTATGTTTTGAATTATTTTGATTTTCATTAGCTTCTTGTCTACTGTCTAGTTTCTGTTCGTTATTTATATTTATTTCATTTTCTCTACTCTACTCTCTTCAATTTGTTTCTGACTTTCAACTTTGATTAAATTAATTTTCCTAATTTTGGTATAATTTTTATTGATTGATTTTTATATGTACTTCAATTTATGCATTACCTCTTTATTTCTAAAACTTTCCAATACTATTAAAGTTTGATCTAATAAATCGTATGCGTACGCGACTGAATCATAATTTTGCATTTTACTTCTGAATTATTCTTTTAGTCGTTTAATCAATTCTTCGCGCTCTGGGAGCATGTATTTATTGAAATCTAATAAATCGAGAGTCAAGTGCCTATCTTCTAAGGGGAGCTTACAAGGAGAGGATGCGCGACAGGAATCGCCGATTCGACTGGGACTTTTCAGGATGAAAGTACATCAAAATCCATTAAAGCCGTATTTTTTCTTTCGATCTAATGGGCCTTAGTTTTCGAGATATCGATGTTTGAGTATTTGCGCTCGACTCGCCACTGCAGAGCGGGGACCAGGGCTTGGTGGCCTTGGGCGTTTACTTACAGTCCGACACTAATACTGTGATAAACGGAAAGTCCACAGGGTTTCTATATCATCAGATATCATTCGCATACATTTTTTTCACGTAGATTGCGAATCTTAAAACGAAAATAATCCATCCCGTAAAATTTGTGAAAAAACCGGGGTCAGAAAGTAACAACAAAAAATCGTTTTTGTCGCTTTTTGGAAAAGTTGTTAACCACTATAGTCCATCGGATAGTGACTATTTTTCAAGTGAATCATGCAAATTATGTTACGAGCAATTCTATATTTTTTTAGGCATATAAAACCTCAAAAACATTTTGAAGGCGAGAAACATCCGCATGTTATTAAAAATATACGACGATTTCTCTGATCCGCTTTCCCAACCCTGACGTTGTGACCATCTCGGAGCTCATGCGTTATTGAAGGTTGACAGCTGACTCTCTCGCATTGGTTGATAGATTGTAAAAGGAATATATACAACGAAGTAAATAATATGTTTTCTTAAAAAAAAATTAAGAGTGTTCCATGAGAAGTAGGACTCTCGTTCTTCGGACGATTTTAACGTCTAAAGTTTTTTTTTGAGGACCCCGGTTCCGGTAAGGAGCGTTTAGTGACAGGTAAAAAACACATCGTCACAGCCTGGCTGCGGTTGAGTAGGCGCTCCGCTTATATAACCCATTTTTCGGAGTTCCTCGGCACGGTTTCGCAGTCGTTCATGCGAACAATGCGAGAGCTCTGGGTGTTACTCGCACCACAGAGTATGCAGTCGCGCCATGTAACCTTTCCGTTCAGGGGGCATACTGGTATCATAGCACTTCAGCAGGTCGTCCCTGAGTCGATCCGTCAGCTTAAAATTAACAAGTTTCTGCCGGTCAATCGCATTCACCTCGTCTTGATTGGCTCCCCCAACTCTCGGATAGTCGGCATAGTTGTCCGAACAATTGTCGGGAGCCCAGCGCGTTCGATTATTTTGAACCGCACTTACTACAACTATGTTTGGTGCTGTCATTGTTATTCCCACGAGCAGCTAAGGAAAAGGGTTCGTCCATTCTTGTAGAGCCCCGCATGCAAGGATAAGGCTGCATACTCCTGAGAGGATGAGAGAGAGGCCGCCCGGTATCCCACGGTCACCGCTTGAGACACCTCACCCAGGAGTTAATCAGCCTTCGGCACGGTTATCACGCCTCCGCGTAGGGGTTCTTCCTTCGGGACCATCCCTGGACAATTGTCCGTCTAAAAATAACACCGGCTCCCAGTACAACCGCGGTAAATCACACTCATGGTCACGTCTCTCAACCGTGAGATGGGTGCTCACAGAACACAATAAAATCACGAAGACAGGCCGGCGAAACCCTCGTTTGTTTTGAGGACACGAAGCGAACAAGTTACCTAGCATATTTTTGGCATGCGGGAATGGCGTTAACGTTACGAACCAGTGATATTTTCGCACCTCCGAGAGCACCTATCACAAGGACAATTACTAGTACCGAATATTTTGGGTACAGTTTTTGCAGCTCCCTTTTAAGGTCTTCATACATCTCCTCCTTTTCTTTCTCCTTGGCAGTGATGTTGTATTCGGACGGGGCCGAGAAGTCGATCACGAATATAGTAGGTCAACACCGTGAAATCGACAAAGATGGAAATAAAGCAGTCTTAGGGCCGCATTATGTCTGTAGATGTACGTCGTTCCTGCGTCGGTCGGCTCATCTGGCCCTCAGTGAGTCTACCAAAAATTCAGAAAACACTTGGTTCAGTCTATTTAAAAAAAATTGTGTCCTCTTTCAACCGCGATTGGCTGTCGACCAAACAAAACAAAATTTGTCGACGCCTTCTTTCATAAAAACTTGCGCGACCAAATTCGTTCTCTCACGGAACAGAGTATAGGTACTCAGCGTGTGAATGACAATCATTAAAAGATTTGTTCAAGTTACATCTATTTCAAGAAGATACCAACACCAGTGTTTAAAGTTACGTTTTGGAGAATTGTAACTCTTCTACCGACGATGAAACATGTTATGTAGTATAGTGTCGATACGGCTTTTTACACCCGGTCCACTGAATATAAGCATTATCATAAAAAGTTATATTTGACCTTTTAAAAATGAAGGTTAGAAATAAATTTGTTTTTTCATAAAAAGACACCTTGTTTTCAATTTTTTAAGGGTTAGAAAGTTTTAGTGTTTTTCATTAAGAAAATTGAGATAAAAAAGAAAAATATATTTTTTATTGATGAAAATTATCATCCAGAACATCAACTTTCATATGCAAGTGTCATTGGATTTACCAAATCACCTGAAATCAATTTTTCTCAATAGAAAATTAAATTTTATTTTTTTTTATTTCAAGGTATGTTTTTTTCTAACATTTAGAAGAGTTATAAATCTCAAAAACAGGGGATATTTTCTCAAAATTACTCATCGCTTATTTTCATAAATAAGCAATAAAATTTTATTTTTTAGCCCTAAAGCTCTTAAGGGTAAAACCCTCTTTCCTTGAGTTCAATTTTTGTACTCAAATATTTAGATTAAAAAAATGCTTATGAGCAATGGAACAGGTGTGAAAAAACTATAAACAAGTATCCAATAGCCCAACACTATATACACGTTTTACACAAATTAAAACACATTACATTTACATGCAGAAGTTTCTCCATGGATTGTAAATCCGTCACTGGTATCTGAAGGGTACATCCTACTTTCGTAGGAATGTGATTTTAGCTTATCTCGGGGGTTCTGAGATACTGCTTACTTTTTGTAGAGGTATGTTACTAACTTATCTTGAAGATGCTGTGATACTGCTTACTTTTTCAGGACTATGCCGAAACAAGAATATTGAGGTAAGATAAATGGTAGCGTACCCAAAGGTAGGCCGGGGAGAGAGTGGTTGGAATATGTGATTAAACTCCTTATTCGAAATCATATAAAAAGTCATAGAAACACCTGAGCTTTCATGAAGAAATACATGGACTTGATCAGCGACCTGGCTTGAAGCAGTGTTGCGGAACGAAAGTATTATTTAAATAAGCAGCACGAGAATTCTAGATCAATTTAAAAATCTATACCCCCTTTTTCCCCCATCACATCCTCCGACGATTCCCTTCCTCACCGTGTGAGTCACGCTTACCACAAAAGGGATATGACTCAATGGCATTATAATAATAATAAGTCGCTAAGCAGGTAGACCGCCTTCTCGTAAGTTACACAGTTCAAATTCCAGAGATTAACATCTTCGGGGAGCAAATCTGGGAGAGCAATATTAGCTTCAGATAATTTGTCCATCCAGAGAAAGAGTTCTTGGTGGTAGTATTTTTCTTTAACTCCTCTTAACACAACTTTTTCGGGCAGGTGTTGCAAAAAATAGCGTGTGATACGCTTGCGCATAGGTATTGCACAGCAATACCTATGCCCTAAAAACTTAGGGAACTCGCTCGAAACTTAAGGAAAGCAAACCACACACTGAACAAGTGTAAACTGTTGACCATCAAGCAGCACTGAACGCAAAAAATAAGATCTCTATTAACAACGAAACGGCGCCTTGAACGGCGAGTAAAGTGGATTCAGGAAAATTCCACCTTCTCTACTCATCCTTCCCGTATGTTCAATAAAACATCACGTGCCGTTAAAAATCCGCCTAGCCGAGAAGAGATTCAAGTCTTCTGGGAGGAAGTATATGGAGATACTTATCAGCTAAATTAAGACGCTTCAGATATATTACTCTTTCGTAACTTTTGCCACAAGCGAAGGTTGCAAGGTCCAGAGGAAGAGTGTACACTAATTACTGATGAAGAAGTGAAGAAAGTTATCGCTAGAACTAAGAACTTTTCAGCGCCAGGGCCAGATAAAATCAACAACTTTTGGTGAAAGAAGTTCACTTCTACGCACCAACATCTAGCTCGCATATTTCCTGCTCTCTTAAACGGAGAACAACCCATCCCGCAGTGGCTAGTGGAAGGACGCACGGTATTGATCCCAAAGACCGGAGACTTGTAAGTCTAAAGAACTACAGGCCCATAGCTTGTTAAAACACCAGCTACAACTTATTCACTGGCATCCTCAATGAGAGGATCTTAATATCTATCGAGCCGGTATGGAGTGCAATTTTTGAACGTATCGACGCTATCTTTCCATGGCTTGGATTGACTACCGTAAGGCTTTCGATAACACGAACCATGAATAAGTCCGATACTTTTCTGCATCTCCCCCTTGCCTATATCTATTGTGCCCCAAGGCAAAAGCTCTGAATACCTATATGTGGCCCGCCGAACAGAAGAGAATATAAGGTCGACCACCTTTTATACATGGACGACCTTAAACTCCTTGCTTCCTCGAAAGAGTACCTTAAAATCCTTGTGCAGTCGATAAATAGGTACTCTGAAGCGATTGGGGCTAGCTTCGGGCTATACAAGTGTGCCTGCGTCCACCTACACCAAGGAAGACTAGAAAATACATCATTGCGTAACAATCAGGATTAAAACGAAGATTATTACTTTTCCATTTTAGTAAAAATATAATTTAAAAAAATAAAAAGGCTTTAAATTGTTCTCCTCAGGACTTTCAATTTAATTTTGGATGTCGCCAAGCAAACGGCATTTTGCTACCCGGGAAGAAAGTTGAAGACCCAACAACAAACTAAATAAAAGTACCGACATAGCACAGCATTTCCGGAGAGTGGCGAGAGTACCTGAAAGACTCAACTATAAAAGACAAATCTGTGAGAATTATTTGGAATTCTCACGAATAAAAAGCGTCATCAAGAGAAAGTTACAAACAAGAAAAACAAGGTTTTACTCTAGACAATAAATAAGAAAGATAACCCCCTTCTTTACATTACATTAAACATTAATTCTACATCAAAACAATTAAAGCTAATCTTTCACGGAGTTTATAAAAAAATAAGAAAAAGAAGATAAGTAATTTCCGCCCTAGAGCAAACAAAAAGAGTTCAATACATCTCCGCGTCCACTGACGCCATTTGGAGAATCCAGACAATCCTGATCAGCGCAGATTCACACTTCTCGACGGCTTAATAGAATGAATGATGATTAAACCACTCTGTGGTGACAACTTGAAAACGCAAGTAGCGAAACAAACGATACCAACTTCCTCACCCGAGGCTCGAACGATAAAAGACAAGGAGTTCGCTTCACTCGACGGCACGCAGACCGCCCAATTTCTCCCCTCCTGCGCGGGGAGACGAGATGTGTATTCGAGACGAGATGGTGGTACTGCGACGAATCCTCGGCGATTAGATTTGAATCGTCCTAGATACAGGATTTGGAATGCGGGAGGCAAATCCACATTCCGCCCCGGGTGTACAACCCTCGGTTGCGCCTGTCCCTGTGCGACTTCAACCCGCCTTGCGTCGTCGTAGTCCATAACGCTGATCTTTGATGGTAGTTTGTGCTCCAAATGTACTCACTCCTTCTTCCGTACCTCTCTCGTCCTCAAAACTCGGTGAATGACGTAAACAAAAGAAAACAAAAACCCAAGAGAATTAGTAACAGTGACTCTTACTCTTTCTCCTTATGAAAAGCCCGTGAGAGTGTGTACAACAAAAAGGAACGAAATGGTGAAACATTTCATAGAATAAACAAAAATAAATGACTAAAATATTTTTAAAAAATCGAACCAGTGGGCCCTCGATCGAGCCTCGTTTTCTCGCGGAGATTTCCTCTGAGAGAGGAGGAGCTATTTACAAATTAATAAAAATACAAACAAAACAAAGTAATTTGCAGGTGAAACCTGCAGCATTATAGGCCGTTCAACTCATAGGCGGAAATATAATTCAACGTCTATCACGTAAGGTCATCCGCGGCTACATAACTGACTCCAAGGCACAGTGCTGCACGATGTTATCTCGCGTAAATTTCCCGCTCTTGCTTACCTTCTAGGACAGAAGGAGTAGAGGTGGATGACATATACGTTCCAGTTGCATCGGGAATGGTTGCTTTAAGGAACTATGATCGTAGATTCCGGAGCCTACAACTTCGCAATAATCAGTGGGTATTTTCTGAACAAGGGTACTTTATGCTCAATGGTACTACGCATATGTTGCCTGAAAAACCAGACGCTCAAAATAACCTAAATACAATATTTCAAGTTAGCAATATTAAACAGAACAAATCAAAAATTAAAAGAATAATTAATATAAATTTGTACCTGAGATAGGATTAATTTCGAAGAGTAAAACAAACATCGAAAAGGAAACATAGAAACCAATGTCAATTTTGAAATAATTCAAGTCAAAGTTTGAGTTAATAGAGCCATCATATATTACTCTTGAAAAACGGTATTTTAAGTAATTTGAAAATTGACATAATCTTTGAATATTCTTTAGGCTGTTTTCAATTTCCAAACGTAGACATTTAGTTTGAAACTAAAATTTAGTTTTTTGAAATTTAGAGATCAAATTATAATTTAAATTATGTACTTTAAATTATGTACATTAAATTTATTCACATTTTGTTGAATATCTGTTGGAAATAAGGCATTGTTTCTGCGCCTTATTAAGAAAGTACGCTGTTCTTTAAGAATAACTAATTTTCTATTGGTATGTATCCAATCTCCAATTTGTTGTCTTGTGGCAGCACCATACCTCTCAAAGATGTAAGATAAATAACCCATTGTGTCCAAAACCTGGTTGACTTGTTGTATTGTAATGATTTGATAAGTAACAAATCAATACTTTTTTTCGACCGACGATGATTAAGAATTTTAAATTGTGCATTTTTTTATGTCTTGTGGTCCACATAAAAATTAAATAAAAAATTAGCCAAAAACATCTTTCCAACTCAGAATTTATTAATTGAAAAACTCCTTTCCCCATCCTTTACGTACGTTTCGGTACAATTGCGTACCTTTTTCAAAAAGTTCTTAAAACCTAAGTACAATAATATTCTAAGTTAGCAATATTAAACAGAAAAAAATGGAAATAAAAAAAATAATTAATAGACATTTGTACCTGAGATAAGATTAATTTCGAAGAGTAAAACAAACATCGAAAAGGAAACATAGAACCCAATGTCAATTTTGAAAGAATTCAAGCCAAAATTTGAATTAATAGAGCCATCAGATATAACTCTTAAAAAACGGTATTTTAAGTAATTTGAAAATTGAGATAATCTTTGAATATTAATTACAATGTTTTCAATTTCTACACGTAGACATTGAGTTTGAAAATTCAATTTAGTTTTTTGAAATTTAGAGATTAAATTATAATTTAAATTATGTACATTAAATTTATTTACATTTTGTTGAATATCTGTTGGAAATAAGTCATTGTTTCTGCACCTTATTAAGAAAGTACGCTGTTCTTTAAGAATAACTAATTTTCTATTGGTATGTATCCAATCTCCAATTTGTTGTCTTGTTGCAGCACAATACCTCTCAAAGATTTAAGATAAATTACTCATTGTGTCCAAAACGTTGTTGACTTTTCGTATTGTAATGATTTAAGAGTTAAAAAAACCAATCCTTTTCTTCGACCGACGATGTTTAAGAATTTTAAATTGTGATTTTTTTATGACTTTCGGTCCACATACAAATTAAATAAATATGAGCCAAAAACATCTTTCCAACTCAGAATTTATTAATTAAAAAAATCATTTCTCCATCCTTTACGTACGTTTCGGTACAATTGCGTACCTTTTTCAAAGAGTTCTTAAAACCTAAATACAATAATATTCTAAATTAAAAATATTAAACAGAAAAAAATAAAAATAAAAAGAATACTTAGTAGACATTTTTACCCGAGATAAGATTAATTTCGAACAGTGAAAGAAACATGGAAAAGGAAACATCGAAACCAATGTCAATTTTGACAGAATTCAAGTAAAAATTTGAGTTAATAAAGCCATTAGATATAACTCGCGAAAAACGGTATGTTAAGTAATTTGAAAATTGACATAATCTTTGAATATTCTTTACAATTATAATTTAAATTATGTACATTAAATTTATTTACATTTTGTTGAATATGTATTGGAAGGAAGGCATTGTTTCTGCACCTTATTAAGAAAAAGGTACCTTATTTGAAAAAGGTACGCAATTGTACCAAAACGTACGTAAAGGATAGAGAAAGGAGTTTTTTAAACAATAAATTCTGAGTTGAAAAGATGTGTTTGGCTCATTTCTTATTTAATTTTTATGTGGACCGTAAGACATAGAAAAATTCGCAATTTAAAATTCTCAAACATCGTCGGTCGAAGAAAAGGATTGATTTGTTACTTATCAAATCATTAAAAAAAAAACAAAAAGGATGGTGTGAAAATTCGCGGGGTAGTAAAGATCTAGTCATCATAGAGATTGTTGCAATGACGCAAGCTCGTAAACATCAAAGAAACTTGCACATGGCATACATTGACTACAAGCAAGCGTTTCCTTCCGTAACACATCACTATTTCCTTAAAGTGTGAACAAAATACGAAATCTGCCCACGGATCATCGACTTTCTAAGTTGTGCGATGACGCTTGAGGATACAAGAATCAAGTATTTTGATCATGGACAACCAAGGTTAACTAGATTAATACGCACTACGACGTGTATCTTTCAAGGAGACTCCTTTAGTGCACTGTGGTTCTGTTTAGCATTGAACCCATTGAGCAAAACACTAAATAGCATGTTTCATGGGTTTAGAATACATGATAACGAGGACCTATTTGCGAGACTATCTTAACAACAAACTAGATTTTGCGCTGCACAACACTATCTGTAAAGTGGTTCTTGATCACACACCCATGATTTTTTAAAATCTTTTTATCTTAAGTTAGAAAAAAAGTTCAAGTCAACCTAACTCGCCGTGAAGTTAAACGGACTGTGCTTTTTATTTTCTCGTTTTTGACTTTATTTCAGTCAGTACCGGATATTATTAAGTAGAAAACATTGGAAATCTAAAACCGTAACGATTTAAACTGACTACTTCTTTTACTTGTTTTATAGATTTAACTTAACGTCAGTGCCGAGACTCAGAAAAAGACGAAAAGGTTTAAGCGACAAAGGATCTTGAATTTAATACCGACGGAATCATTAATTTGAGTCCATACCGCGGTCAAGTTAAGACTGATTTCAAATTGTGTTCGAATTATTATCGTAAACTCTGACTTAATCAGTATGAGAGGCGCTACTTTGGCCGACGAACACCTGTGTGCGAGTAGTCGGTCGTATTTTGCAATTTTGCATTTCTCACGCCCGCATTGGAAGGTTCGTTGTCCTTTTAAATTTCAATGGTTATAATTGAGCCTTTATTAGAGAAATATTATCTTCCAAAGGTCTGTATTGTCGCTAAAAGTTCATAAATAAGTAGAAGCGCAAATGGCATCTTTCTGAAGTCATAAATTGACTTTTGATTTAAAATTCTATTTTGCATCGTTTTCTTTTCGCTTTTTTCCGTCGTTTATTTAAAATTCCTAATCGTTGCATATTTACTTCCTTACCATTATTTTTAAAGATTCTGTTATTATTCTTAATTTCCTTTCTTAACTGTTGATATTTTGTCGTATAAATATAATATAGGTAGTGTAAGTATACACAATAGCGCCTCAATCAGCTTAGCGTCTAGTGTTTGGATATGTAGATGTACCCACGAGCGCCTCAACAGCTTAGCATCTCGTGTGCGTGCACCTGTGTACATGAGACAGTGTGCGCCTCATACAGATTAGCGTCTTTGCTGCCACTTTATAATTCCAATATTGATATTATCTAAACCCCTCTGTAAAATTGTCTGTACAATAAATTTTGTTATTTTTATACAATTAAATTAAATGCAATCAGAAAGTGTTTTTGATTTTTTTCAACGAGCTTCTAGTGACTAGTCTAAATAATTTGTCTCTCATTTTACTGGTGTACTGGGAGCTTAAAGAAGAATTCGATTGGTCATCTTGTTGAGCAGATCTACAGTTCCATTTAGGGCGAGAGTTTCTCCCAGAAACCACAAAAATGGTAAAAAATCTCATGGTTAATCTAAAAAGAAACATATGTGAGAGTTTTTCTCACTTTTGTTACTGGGTAAAGTTCCCTGTTACAAGACATCATTTCAGGACAACTCACCAGTCTTCTCGTTACTGTAACATCCACTATGTGCAGGCTCATAACACCATTGGTCATCTAGTACATGTAATGCACTTCTTTTATTATGCGCTGACCAACTCCTAGACATCCATTTTGGGAGCCAGTGCGTATAGTCATTGATGAAAACTTAAGAGACCGTGTGGTTTTTCAGAGTTGTTCGTTAGTCGACTAACAGCTCGGAATAAACTACTGAATGCTGACGGTCAGTTTAAACATATGTGATCAGGAAAGGCAATGCGTGCGATACTTCAAATAATGGGGAACATTGTGCACTGTCCGTATTTAAATTTGAAGTTGTGTAACCGTTCAACGTTTCTGGTATTAATAAGTTAAGAAGGTAAAATTTTGGTTTATATTCCTAAAATAACAATTGTTCAATAAGAATTTATTGACACATTTTAGTTTTTTTTTCTCGATTTTTCGTTTGTTTTACTGATATCTGCTAATGTGTTCAATAGGTGTTTTATTTTTACTATTTTGATTTTATTTAGCTATCTGCAGAAGGGCAACGGATTTATAGGTTCACGATAAAATTCGGATGACTCGGTACCTCGAATAGAATGTTGCTTTTCTTTTGTTAAAAATTATGTTTATTCTGCGATTCTATAATTATTGTTGATAGAATAATTCCTTCTTTTTATTTTAAATCTGATATTGTTAGAGGAGGCGTCAACTTTGTGCATGTCCGTAACACTGCGTGATTTTAACGTTCATCTCAGAATTTAGATTATCATGTTTCTCTTGGCGTTTCCAGAGGTTTTGAAGTCAAGACTCTCTGTAACCACTGTAGGAGCCTAGCTATATAGAAGCGATTTTTGGTTCCCATAAGAAAATACGTAGAAAATTTCAAAAGAAATTTAGTACAGCTCATTCTCTGGAAATCTAGACTAACTCGTCAGTCCTCGTACAGTGTGATGGTAGTGGGGGGAGGGGAGTTTCTGAAGCTCTAAAGTATATACTTACTTACATTAAACGAAATAGTAAGTAAAGTTTTAAACAACAATTAAAAATTTTTCAACATGTTTTAACAGAATTGGAAGTTTGAGGTTAATGGTGATTGAAAGCACGTCAAACTTAGAGTAGTTAGGATTTCAATCTTAAAAACAGATCTTAATTAATAGTTTGACATGCATTTCATTCCAAACATTAACCAAAATGAACATGCGTCTAAGCCTAAAGCTCTGGAATTTAAAATTGTGCAGTTTAATCAGTTTTAAAAATTATATGAGAGCCATTGAGTTTGAAATGTTTAATTTAGAAAATTATCAAATTTAAAAAAATTCAATTTTGAATGCTGAGTTTTTGCGTGATTTTATTTTACAGACCACATATTGTTTTTTTAGTCGTAGATTAATGTGGAAAGGACTTGGAAATTTAAAAAAACTACTTTAAGAATATTTAGTTTTTAATAACTATTAAAATAGCAATTTTTGAATATTTCATTCCGAAATTTCTAATTTTAATCGTGTGTCACTTGGTGTAACTTAGAGAAATTCAAAATAACGTATGGCGGATTGTAAAGGTTTCAAGAGAATTGCAAAGAACTTCAAAAGAATTCAAAGGAGCACAAGTGAATTCTAAGAATTCGATTTAATTCTACAGAATTAGAAGTACTCGGTGGAAGTTAAAATAATGCAACGTGTATTCTAAAGGAAAATATATTTTCTAACAAGATTGTAAGATTTAATATATCGCCGCCCAGTTTCCGTGTGAAGTTGCATCATTGATATTCACAACCCCCTGCAAATTTAAAATTACTCTTTTGCACACACATCCTCATCAGTGGCACATGGACTGTCGTCCATATAATGCATGCTTTCGATTGGTTAATCTTTAATTGTTAATTAATAATTAATTATTAACTTTACAACAAATTTTTATCTTTATTTTCACCTCCATTTTTTATGAGAAATTCAAAAATATAAAAATGTACCTTGAGTACTGGGACACCCTGTATGTCTTAAGGACCTTAAGTAATTAATCGTGGGGTATTGAGAAAAACGTCTGTTGGTCGTCAATGTAGGCCACGTGCAAATTACGGTGATGGTGTTTCACATGCAACACAACCACACTGTCAATCGTGACTTGAGACTTGCAACAACAAGAGCCTCGACATAAACATTTTTGTTCTTTGGAGAAGACATTGTTCTCCTGACAATATTTATAGACGAACTCAGGTTATCACTTGGACTACCAGCAGCTACTTTTTTAGGTATCATATACGTTACGAACTCCGTCATAAAAGAGGGCAAGTAATCTGGGGTATCTAAGATGTTTTGTAGGGCCCCAGTAAGGGCGGGGTGCAGAATCTCTATGTATTTGTATCAGAAGCTGTGCAGCCTATCCACACCCGGCGCTTTCCAGTTCTTATACCTCTTTAGGATACGAGTCACATCGGAGGCTGAGATGGATAGACTATTCATACCAGGAAACCGTGCAACTCTGTCCTTTTCTAGACGGAGGCACGTCGTGCTCAGTTTAATCGAACTATGAGTACCCCAGATGCTCGACCAATATCTGACCATTTCTTTTGCCCTAGGTGGTACATAATAATTTTGATTCTTGTTTTTGCCACCTGCACGTCCACGATAGAAACGTTTTTCGCCAGCCACAAATGTCCCATTGTCATTCCTTCACGCGACCGCTCTCCTAAATCGTCACAGTCGCGCTGACAGGACCATGAGCCTGTGTTTAAGACAGGCAATCACTTCATGCAGGTTCGTAGATGTTCTTGAACTGATGTTATATGGGCGAAGGATCTTCTCCACGTGGCGAGTCAGTCTCTGCGAAAGATTGCCCTTTCGAAATTGGTACAACCGTTCCAGTTTTGATCTAACTTTACTAATCCCGCCTTGAAGTCGAAACTTCCATATCGGGTCTGATATCTTTCTTGGGTCATAGTTGTTAGTAGCCTGGTCTCTAAGTTTTTATGCTCATCATGCAGGCACACGTGACCGCAGCGCAATATTCAAGAGTCTACACCTGCAGCAAGCTTATAATCCGCTGCACACCATGAAACACACGCTTTCCTTATCGAGCTCTGCAATGAGTTCAACAGGAGCAGGGGCAGGCTTCAGCGGTTGCAAGCCTAACGACCGTCGTCCATTAGAAAGTCGCCCTGCTACATCCCCAGATCCAGCCCCTGCACCACCGTAGCGTCTCGTGTCACGGGTATACGAACCTCCTATTCCACCGCTTCACAGTGGGCCAGGAACCATAAAAAGTGGCCAAAATTAGATTTGACGTCTAATTCATCTAAAACTTGGTATACGAGTGTTTTTGGGGACGCTGCTAAATTGAAATTCGATGTCAAAAATTACTAATTCAAAATGGCGGATCCAATATGGCGGACGAGTATTTCAAAAAATTATTGAATCTTCTTCAAACGTGGTACCTAGGGGTTTTCGAGTGCGCTGATTCCGAATCTGACATCACAATTGAAAAAAAATGGCTGATCCAATATGGCGGACTAATATTTCAAAATATTATTAGATCTGCTTGAAACGCAATATCTAGGGGGTTTCGAGGGCGCTGATTCCAAATCTGGCCTCAGAATTTCAAAAAACAAAATGGCGGTTTCAATATGGCGGACGAATATTTCAAAGCATTATATATCGGATCGGCCATTTTGTTTTGTGGAACTCTGACGTCGGATTTGGAATCAGCGCCCTCAAAAACCATACACAGATGTCATTCTTAAATCTCTCACTAATTTGTGCTACCTCACGTCGTTTTAATCTATCCAGAATTTCAGCAAATTCAACACTTGGGCGACCAAGTTTTAGAGGCTTAGGGTCAAGAGTTTCCAATCTCAATTCAGGAACGAGAAAATTCGAATCCAGCCAATCTGCATGATATGCTTCAAATCTTTCTTCAATCCTACGGGAGGCTTTGTATTTATTTTTTCCCTTTGTAACGAAAGTTGAAACAGAAACTCTCAAACGTTCCAAGTCTTCAGTTTTTACTTTTTGTCTTTCAATATTCAACTTATACAACATATACTGAACACCAGTCCCTCTTCCTTTATCATTTGGAATTTTTTCCAAGACCTCACATTTCGTGAATGTTGTCATATTTAATGAATCAATAAATTGATTAATATTTATTTATCAATAAATTGAAACGAGGCCTAAAAGCGGACGGCAAGAAACTATAAGCTTCGTGCAGCTTTCAGTTTCTAAGAAAAAGTACATGTCGGGTATTATGATAATCTAGCATCTTTTGAAGAGAAGAACAGTCGAATCTCGTTTAATATATATTTGAGAAAAGACACTGAAAAAATGCAGCGCTAGTCATAGAGACGAAATTCCAAATCTATATATTACACTAGAGTCCTGCGAGAGAGGGAGAGGCGCTTGCAAGGTCAGCGGAGTTGCGATGTTTACGGTTCGGCACTATAAGAAACCACAAGCATGAATGAGAAGAAGAACGGCTTGGAAAGTCCCGAGATAGTGTGAAGGCCATTGAGGGTACCCCCTAAACGGCCAGTATAGCGGGACTCCAGTGTATGTGATAACTTGCAGCGTCGCGTACTGTTACGCGTGGACGGCTCCATGCGTGCGTGCCCAGTTATTCGCTGTTTCTTCAGCAGGATATGAATGCGAGCAAAAGTGAGCACCCCTGCGTCAAAGTAGACATATCAGCGAACCCACTGGTACCTTACTTTTTTTGGATGTGAAGGGGAATGCCGGGGAATGAAGTTTCGGCAACAGGCGTTGTGGGAAAAAATCGAATATTTGATGAATAAAACATGTGAATTTTTATATTTTAGACGAGTTTTGTAGCTTCTTCGCCATTTCCTACATTTACTGATCCAAACTGAATTAAAAAAAATCGAAAACCGATTGCTTTTCGATAAATATCATAAAACTGTATCCCTTCTTTTCAGGCACCAAGTATAGAAAATCAAGTTTCATTTTTCAACTTTGACTATTTCTCAACGAAACACAGGGCATCTGATTGATAAGAAACTCCAAATACAGATACATCAAGGTGTCTGAATGTCGAAAATATATTCGATTGACTCAAGTTCAAACCTTGACTTTTGGCCAAAAAAGTGCGATCCTGGTCCACTGTGCGCTTCTGAAGGGTGCGCTACAGCTGCTGCTAGTTGTTGTCGAATCTCGTTTTCGATGTTACTTATTTCGACCTCGGATATAAGGTTGCACCGCCTGATTGATCTTAGTTGATCAGCAAGATGTTGTTCAGTCACTCTGTGAGCTAGCTCGGGATGAAGACCCACGAAGAGACGATGTTATTCACCCCTGACGGGCACTTCCTGTGCCGTTGCCTGAAAGTGACAT
>CAKNWT010307341.1:0-10330 GCA_932066315.1 Andricus coriarius | reverse complement strand
TTTTTTAATTATAAAAACAAGACAATGCAAATACGTTTGTTTCAATACCAATGCATATTATGAATTTTAATAATATAAATTTATTAAAATGATACATTTTTCAGGGTAGTTGAGGATAAAATTTAATGCAAAATAAAAAACAAATATTAAATTTATCATGAAAAATAAAATTTGTACTTTAATTTGTAATATCTGAATAATTAACAATCCCAGGCTGAGGTATATATATAAATATAATATACATTTGATATAATAGTGTTGAACCTAATGTATATAAAAGTTCGCATTTTTGACAAAATCTAGTGCGAAGCACGAGACACGTGATGAGAATGTGTTTGTTGAAGCCGAAGGAGTTTTAACAAAAGAGAATTCACAATAAACAAATTACAGTTGTGGATGCTTCAACCTTTAACTTTGAAAGGTCTGTGCATAAACATGGGGAAAATACAGAGACAGAGATTTACAAAAAATTCCTTGGATAAGAAGTATTTATAAATTTAGTTAGTATCTATAATTAAGATTTTACATACATACATACTTATAGCAACGAAGTTAGAAAACAAAAATGTAAAAGTCTAAATGAAAATACAAATATTCAAATTAAAAAATCTTGTAATATGTAATAATCCTTTTCCCTAATAAATTGCATTTGATTATTATTTTATAATTAAGTATTTTATTTTAAATTTCAAATTATGAACTTTTCGAATTCCTTTTATACTCAAAATTACATTATTACTCTTAAAGTATAGTCATAAGCTAAGGAACATACAATTTTTTTCTCAGAGGATTTGGAATTGAAATCGCGATTTGTAATCAAAATAGTCATTTATTAAACATATATTTGTGATAAAAGTGAGAGTGTGATTAAATTAAACTTTTAATTAAAATCCTAGCCTGAAACTTTTCCTGACTTTTATTAAGCCAATCTCATTAGTACACATATCCGTACTAATTATGAATTTTAACAATTTTTTGCAAACAGGATTCAGCCTGGCGTACGTGTTCACTGAATGTAAGAGCTCATTGTAGGAAATACCTGATTATTTCCACGCGAGGATTTAATGATCCGCAGAAGTTTCTATGTCATACGACTCCATGTTATATGCTTTTTTTCACTAACATTTGATAAAAATAATAATAATTCCTCATCAACTTAATAATTTTTTATTTTTTAAATACAAGTTTTGGCCCCTCTCCGTGGCTGAAACATCATTAATTTTTGTGAATTTAAACAAACATTTTATGTCAATTATATTAAGTTTTAGTCTCTATCCTCAGTTAAATGTATTATAATATTGAATACAAAATTTACCAAACTTACAAAGAAACATAACATTTTTTGGAAAATATAAATTATAATGGAATTTAGCTCAATTGAAATTATAAAATGTAATGTGTAATGATTCACATTGCCTTACTGACGAATCCGGTGAGTCAGTCCGGGACGAAAAATAAAAAATCGGATTCTTATTCTTAAACGAAACTTTAAAGAAATTAATTACAGTACAAAAATAAATATTACAGACCCTAATGTCAATTAAAAATATGTTTTAAGATTCATAATAGTGTTTCTGGCTTACGTTTAGGGTCCTTACTTAAATTACGTAACAGCTCAAGGGGGTGGGGGGTTCAGTTATTTTGTTACGATTTGTTACGCAATGTTTGGAAACTCGCAAATAAAACAAATAACTCGCAGTAGTTATACAGAAATTCAATATGAATTTAACTTTGTAATCACCAAAGAAACCTGCTGAGTGAAAAATGAACCTAGCCAACTACAATTTTTTTTTAAATTAGGGAATTTTATTGATCAGGGAAAAGTAATAAAAAAGTAATATAAATAGTCACAAGAAAATCTGGTAAAAGTCAGGGGATTTCTATAACTTTAAACAAGTGTCAAGAAATATAAATTTGGAAATTTTAATTTTAATTTCAAATTCTTCTATTTCTTTTATAAAAGATTCTAAGTTAAAAATGTTACAAGCTTACGATTCCGGTATTTGGATATTAATGGTAAGGGAAAACGAAAAATTGTGTGGGGAAAAATTATGGAATTTTTAAAATGAAGTTTTGCGGTAACACTGAAATAAAATTCTTTTATTTATATTTATATTCTTTTTCTTGCAGTTGCTTCCGTCTGAAGATCATCTTTTTAGTTATAAATTTAATCATTTGGTTAAAAATTCAAATTTTTTGTTTGAAAAGTCATCCTTTTTGGTTGAAAATTCAACTGTTTTGTTAAAAGTTCGCCTTTTTGGGTTGTAAATTCAACTATATCAACTAGGAAATTTACTTTTTGAATAAAATTCATATTTTGGTGTTGAAAAGTCAACTCAAATCTTCTTTGGATGAAAATTCAACTACTTTTTTGAAAATGTATCTTTTTGTTTTAAAAATTCATCTGTTTTAGTAGACATTTCATCTTTTTTGTATAAAAATGCAACAATTTTGTTATAAATTCGTCTATATCGGTTAAAAATTCAATGATCTTCGTAGAAAAATTTACTTTTTGTTCAAAACTAATTTTTTCACTGGTAATATAACTATTCCATTTTTGGTAAAAAGTTGATCCTCATTAAATAAAACTTAAAGTATTTGGTTGGAATTTTATATATTTTGTTTCAAAATCGTCTTTTTTATAGAAAATTAATCTTCTTGGTTGAAAATTTAACTGTTTGGTTGATTATTTATGTATTTTATTTTAAATTCATTTATTTGTTGTAGAAAATAAACGTTTTTGTTAAAAACGCCACTGTTTTGTTAAAGACAAAACTGGTCTTTATTCATAATAATAAGATTTTTTAGTTGAAATATTAAATATTACATTTTTTTTAAATTCATCTTTTTAGGTTGGAAATCCAACCACTTTCTTGAAAATTGTTTTTTTTTTGTCATAAATTGTTCAATTTTTTTTCGTAAAATTGATCGTTTTTAGCTGAAAAGTTCAACTATTTGGTTAAAAATGTATGTTATTTGTCTTTTTTTGAAGAAAATTAATCCTTTGGATGGAAAAACTATTTTTTCGTTGTTGATAATTTATGTATTTTATTTAAAAGTCTTTTTTTTTCGTAAACAATAAATTTGTTTTGGTTAAAAATACAACTGTTTTGTTTAAAATAAAAACAATTCCTGATTTATTATAAAAATATTTTTTAGTTTAAATATTAACTATAAAACATATTTCAGCAGTACTTTTATAGAACATAAGCATCACGAGCGTATGTGAAAATTTCGAAAAAAAAATGGAACCTTATTAGTTAATTTGTCCCAAAAATTATTCACGCTTTTTACAAATTAAGTGGGACTCTTCCGCTACTTTTTTCCTACAAAATCCCTGCCCCAAATAGGACTTAAGTACCAAAAACGTACTAAAAAAGTCTCACTTAATTTTTGTTTCAAAAGTTTACGAGTCCTAAATAATTTTCGGTACAAAATTACTAGAAAAGTTCAATTTTTTGACATTCTTACAAGCCCTGAATAATTTTTGGGACAAAAGTGCTGGAAAAGTTCTGTTTTAATCAAATCGAAATGTTTAAAAGTGCTCATGGGATTTATGTTCGAAAAAAGTACGGCTCAAATAGGAATAAAGTACCAAAAACAATAAAAATATGTTTTTTCACAAGTTCTAATTAATTTTTGGGACAAAAATACTAGGAAAGCTGGATTTTGTTTCTTTTCGAAATTCGTACAAGTGCTCACGGAATTATTTTCTGAAAAGAACCTAGTGAAATACAACTAAAGTACCAAAAAAGTTCGAAATACGTTTCTTTTGAGCAGCATATTTTTAAGGAAAAACTGCGGGAAGAGTCCGATTTAATTTTGTTTTAATTTTAATAAGCCCATAATAACTTTTAAAATAAAAGTGTTAGAAAATTTAAATTTTTTTGACATTCTCAGAAGTCCTGAATAATTTTTGGGACGAAAGTGCTAGCAAAGTTCCGTTTTAATTTAATCGAAATTTTTAAAAGTGAGCATGAGATTTATGTTTCAACAACATCCTACTGAAATAGAACTAAAGTACTAAAAAAGATGAAAATACGCTAATTTTTAGCAGGATTTTTTTTGTGCAAAGGGACCGGAAAAGACGCAAATATTTTATTTTTTTATTTTTACAACTTCAGTGTAAATAGTATATCAGGCTTAAGAACTAGAAAGGTCCATTATTTTTTTTTAATGTTCACAAGTGCTCGTGATATTTATTTCCCAAGAAGTACTGTTGAATTAGGAATAAAGTACAAAAAAGTTCAAAATATATCGTGTTTCACCAGGACTCTTTTATGAAGAAAGTACCGAAAAAGTTCCATTTTATCTTTATTCGTACCAAAAAAGTTCAAAACATGTCCAGTTCCATCAGGACTTATTTGGGATTAAAGTACCTTATAATAGCCCTACATAACTTTTTTTTTTTTTTCTCAAATGTTTTCAAGTTCTATTTTAGCAGTACTTTTTTAGTATCTAAATATCATGAGTACTTGCAAACATTCCACGAAAAATAAAATGGAACTTTTCTACCTCTTTTATTATAAAAATTATTCAAGCCTCGCACAAATTAAGTGGGATCTTTCCGATACTTTTGTCCTAAAAAAAGTCCATCTAAGAATAGGACTTAAGTACCAAAAAAGTACCAGAAAATTCTCATTAAATATTGGTTTAAAAATTGTACAAGTTATGAATAATTTGTTGACAAAATCCTTGAAAAGTTTAATTTTATTTATATTCGTAAATTTTACAAGTGCTCGTGAGATTAGTTTTCCAAAAAGTATCTGCTGAAATACAACTAAAAGAACAAAAGAGTTTAAATAATGTTCATTTTGAGCAGGACTTTTTCAGGACAAAAGTACCGAAAAAGTCCCACCTAATTAAGTATTAGAAAAGTTCATTTTTTTTTGTTGGAATTTTTACAAGTCTTAAAGTAACAAAAAAGTGTAAAATGTGTTAATTTTAAACAGGACTTTTTGAAAATAAAAGTACTAGAAAAGTCACAATAATTTTTTTTTAAAAGACCTAAATAATAATTGGGACTAAATTACTAGCAAATTTTAATTTTTTTTAATTTTTACTAGTGCTTGCGACATTTATGTCCCAAAAAGGTACTGGCTAAATAGAAATAAACTACAAAAAAAAGTTTAAAATATGCCCTGTTTCATCAGGACTTTTTTTAGGAAAAAAGTACCGTAAAGGTTCCATTTTATTTTTATTACAAATTTGTACAAGTGGTCATATGATTTATGTCCCAAAAAGTACTGCTAAAATAAAAATGAAAGTATCAAAAAAGTTCAAAACGTGTCTTGTTACACTGGGACATTTTTGGGATAAAAGTGCTCTAATAGCCCCACCTAATCGTTTTTCTTTTATGTTTACAAGTCCTATTTCAGCATTACTTTTGTAGGATATAAATATCACGAGCACTTGTAAAAATTTCGAAAAAAAATAAAATGGAACTTTTTTAGTTCTTTTGTCCCAAGAATTTTTCAGGAATTACGAAATTTGAGAAAAAACTTACGTGAGACTTTTCCGGTACTTTTGGTACTTAACTCATATTTCAGTAGTACTTTTTTTGGACGTAAATTTCATTTTGCACTTGTAAACATTTTGAAAAAAATAAAATAGACCTTTTCTATTACTTTTGTCCCGATGTGGACTTATAAAATTTTGTAAGAAAACTTTGATCTTAAGTACTGATTTGTCTCATACCCATAGTACTTTATCAGAACTTTATCTATATTCCCAATGGGCCCATCTAGATATTCCGAAGGCGAATACAAAGGTGTTTTCGGGTCTTCGATCGGACACTTAATTTGCTTATAATTAATTACCAAATTTTTAAATTTATAGATGAAGTGACGCACATGTACGCTAATATTGAATGACGTAGAAAACTTGTTAAATAGTTTAAAAAAAATAAGAATTTAGACATTTCCGAGGAAAATGCAAAGGTTTTTTCTGTTTTTTGATGTGACCCTTCGTTTCATTACAATTAGTTACAAAAGTTTGAAATCTATAGATATAGGAAACTTCAGGGTCGTTTAATTTTCTATTTCAATTACGAACTTTATTGTTTAACATACATATTAATTTCAACAATTATTAATTTTCTTCCATCTCTTTTAATACCTTTTCACAATTCCAGACTTTTCTTTGTCCCATATACCTAATCGTCCCTCAAAAAACGAATCCCAACCTTATTTACCAGCCGACAACCCCAATCAATCTCGAATCCAAACTCAATTCAAACTCACAAAACTGTCTAGAATTTCCATGTGAGCTACCTCTTAAACAACTTTTTAAACTCACATCCATTAATCACCCGAAAAAATGATCACTCCTCTCCAATGATACTCCAACTTCCTTACACAACCTCCGTCCCAGCATACACGATCACGCAGCTAATTATTATTCACGTCGTACGAGACGCGTAGTCCTCCAGCATCAGGGGATTATGGGGGTAGGTGGGTGGTTATGGGAATATAAGGTCTTGGGGTGATTGGACGATCGAGTTTGAAAAGGTGACTATACGATGCCTGTACACGCATCCCTTTGATTAATGGGTGACTACCCCTCTCTTCTTTCGCTCTTTTGCTCCTCTTCCTCGTCCACCCCCGTCCCCACCCCCTATCACCATCAACCTTTTGAGAAAGTAAGCAGTGAGTGAGCGACGTTCAAGGGTTGGTGACTGTAGGTAGGTACGTACATCGGTAGGGCGACAGGGGCCGAGGGTTGGGACGGGGGTGTGAGAGAGCACTGGGGGTTGGGACGGCCAGATTTTAACGATTCCTCCGCCGCGGAGTCTTAAGAGAAAGAATGGCGGGGATGAGGCTGAAATGAGTGGGGGAGTCGTGGTGCACGATGGGTAAGAAGGCTAGGGGCTGACGTGGGGCCGGGGGTAGGTCGGAGGTGGAAAGCACGGTGGTACCGCGGGGGTGGTCGCGGGGGTGGAGGAAGCCGGCGGCCGAGGGACG
This sequence comes from Andricus coriarius, assembly GCA_932066315.1. Classification (NCBI taxonomy): domain Eukaryota; kingdom Metazoa; phylum Arthropoda; class Insecta; order Hymenoptera; family Cynipidae; genus Andricus; species Andricus coriarius. The sequence continues at coordinate 3,368 of CAKNWT010307341.1, read as the reverse complement.
CGAAATGAAGAAATTCTATCTACATTTCCAACCCTTCATGCAACGTCTTACCCCTTACACTACCCTCGATCTTTTCTCTCTCTCTCACTCCCTTCTTTTCTCTCCCTTTTCTCTTCTCTCTTTTTCTCTTTCTTCCGCATCTCTTCTAAGGCGAGTCCTCCACCTATCGAAAGGATAGAGAGTGAGAAAGAGAGAGAAAACGAGTGTGGACCCTTCCCCCCAACCCGTGGGGCCCGGCGCAACCACCCCACTGAGACAATACGACCAACCTCCTCCTCTTCTTTTCAACCAGCATCACCACCACCATCAGCCAACGCCGAGGCTGGCGACTACCTTGAATCTTTCACCCTCCCTCGCTTCCCCCTTGCCTCTTATGCTTATTCTCTGGTGTCTCTGTCCCTCTTCTAGCTTGAGATGCCACTTCTTTCCCTTTTCTTAAATACAAAAGCGAAAATTTTGCTTATTAGAATATTTCCCGAGATCCTTCCTCGGCCGAGTCAGCGAGTGGACGGAAATGGTGATGCTGAAGGTGGCAAGGGTGGTAGCAACTGGCAATGCGTTTGCGAGTGTCTAGCCGACCACGATGGCAGCGACCATTACTATGACTTATTACTTTGTACCATTTATATCTCTGCATGCTAAAAATCTCACAAAGGAAAATTTCGTGGGGAAGCCTTCAACCAAGGCATGTGGTTTGAGAAACATTTCAAAATTACTTTCGATCATAGTGTTTCTTGACCAGTGACATAGGTATACTGCCATGTTTTTAAAGAACACCGTTAACTCAAGAAACCGAAAAATTAATTTTTATATGTTTGAAATCGTGAAAGAAAAATACACCTAATTATGCGGACCAGTTTTGAAAATTGTTAATACTATAATAGTATATTATGCACCAAGGGGGAGAAGAGGGACTTCATTGACCGTAACTTTGAGAATTAGAAAATAGATGGCCCAATATGTTACAGAAAAATTCACCAAAATACCATCGATTTGGAGATAACAGAACTTTCTAAATTATTTGATGACCTTTTGACAGTGAAATAATTTTGAAAAGCTCCGCAGAAAAACAGGTTTTATTTCGATAAATACCGTTACCAGATTAATGATAATTATTATTTATTTTAAAATAATTACAAAAATCGTTTAGTTGCTGTTAGATACAAAATTTCGGGAAATCCCAGAAACTAACGAAAAACATTTTGAAACATTTACCGTCCCTATTCCCTAATGACAAAGAATAGTTACTTCTGGTTCTGGACAAACTTAATGGTGAATAAAGATGTAGCTCATCTTGTAACATGTATCGAATGAACATGCATTTATTTAGATTTATTTATTATTATTATTTATTATCTTTTCATTTATTTATGATATTTATAATATATTTTTAAGAACCAGCATTTAATAATATCCTAAATTATATTTTTGTTTCCAAATATGAATGTCAAAATAAAAAATTATTAATAATTTAAATAAAAATACCTTTTTCGTTTCAAGTTTAGAACGTTTCTAATTAGAATACTATAAATAATGTTTTTTTCCTGATATTTAATCTAATTTATGAATAACCGAATGATGAATATTATTTCAAAATAATTAATCTTTTATCAACATTAAAAAGTAAATAGTATATTTAATAATATTGAATTAATAATTATTGAATAACTTAATATGAATTATATTACCATAATAATTAATAATATATATTATTTTTATTTGAATTGACGGCATTCTTCAGAATTATCGACTACTGATGAATATTTTAACAAATTTGCTTGTCATAATTAGTGCTTTAATAATACTAATAGCTAATAAAATAACATTTGGAACTATAGTATTCAAAAATTGATGTGACTATCTCAGGTCATCTGTTTCCAAATCTCCTTACTTTTCTTTAACAAAAAAATGGTTTTCATAAATTCTATAAAATATCCACAAACTACGTTAAAATATGTTAAGGCGGGGGGGGGGCGTTCTGTTTTTTACAAGGGTGGGGGAAGCATGTAGTTTTAACTAAAAGAATCAATTGAGAGTTTAAAAAATTATTTTTAACAAAAAACAAATTCATTTTACAAAATGAATCAATTTTTAAGAGAAGAAATTAATTTTCAACTAAAATGGTGTATCTACAACAACAAACAAATTTCAACCGAAAAGCTTACATTTTCTACGATAAGGACTAATTTTTTACTAAAAAAAGACACATTTTCAACAAAATTCCTGATTTTTAACTTAAGAAGATAAATTTTCAACCAAAGAAATTAAAATTCAACCAAGAAGATACATTTTCTACCAATATGTAGATGCATTTTTAAGAAAATACATGAATTTTCAACAAAATATTCAAGTCTTTAACCAAAAAAATTAATTTTCAACTAAACAGGATGATTTTTAAGCTCGTTTTTAAGGAAGAAGATTAATATTCTACCACAAAATACATGAATTTTGAACCAAATAGTTGAATTTTCAACTAAAAAACAGAATTTCTCCAAATCAAAAGCAGAGTAGTTATATTCTTAATCTGAAAAATTAGTTTTTAACAATAAAAATAAATTTTTTAGAAAATCAATTTTGCAGCAAAGAATTGAATTTTCAACCAGATTAATTTATAGGCCGTGGCTACGTACCAAATAGTTGAATTTTCAACTAAAAAAGATAAATTTTCAAGTACACATAAAATACTTTAATTTTCAGTTGGAAAAAATTAATTAAAAAAAATGTTCAACAAAATAGTTAAATTTGTAACCAAAAAGCAAAGGTTTTTCAACTAAAATGATGAATCATCAACACAAAAAATGCCTTTTTAATAAAGTGGTTCCACTTTAAACTAAGTAATTAAATTTTTAACCAAAAAGGATAAAATTTCAACAAAACACTTGCATTCTTAACCAAGAAAGATTATTTTTTAACCAAATAGTTGTATTTTCAGAAAAAAATTAAATTTTAAACTAAAAGACATTAATTTCAATCAAGACAGCTGAACTTTAAAGTAACAAAAATGATTTAAAAACTTTTTTAATTAAGGATTATTCATTTTTTATTGACAATTCAAATTTTTTGTTCAAATCTGAACTTGTTTGTTAAAAAATCACTTCTTTGTTGAAGATTCATCATTTTAGTTGAAAATTTAACTATTTTGGTGAATTTCAAATTATTTTTTTAAATATTTAACAACTGTGTTGAAAATTTAATTATTCCATCTAATGTTCAACTGATTTGTTGAATATTTATCCTCTCAGCTTAAAAATTCAGCTATTTGTTTGAAAAAGCAATTTATTTTGTTGAGGTGCAACATTTTTGTTTAAAAATCGACCATTTTGTTGAAAACTAAACCATTTGGTGGGAAGACAGGAAATGGCCAAATT
>CAKNWT010307340.1:0-14595 GCA_932066315.1 Andricus coriarius | reverse complement strand
GTTGCCGATGGACCGGAAAATAACAAATTATGTTAAATAATGCGATTCCATTAAGTTCCATTTCAAGTTTTTTGTTAGTCTTAAATTCTCTTCTTAATTTCTTCAAATATAACATCATTTATTTAACAATGCGTAATTCTAAACTCTTTCACTTAAAAATTTTTTTTATTAAGTGTTCATTTTCAAGCTTACCTTTTTAATTTTATGAATTTTGAAACGCAGTTTTGTTGACTTAAACAATGATAAATTAGAACAGTTTAAAATTTTCATGGCAAACAAGACAATTATAAATATGTTCCAAAATAAAAGGTTTTTCTTCAATTTCAAATCATTTTGAAACACGGATCAAACATTAATTTGAATTGGTCTGTTATGTGGCCATTAGGATATATTTTTGTATTTTCTGTTGGTGAGCCATTTCGAATCAAATATTAATACCCAGTTATGATGATACACAGATATGATCGGCGACAAATCTTCCGATTGACATTAGTTAAACGAGGGCGCTTCCGACCCGCTTGCGAATCGATTTTTATTTTAACATATGGTATAATCAGTCAAATATTACATAAACGAATTCCTGCTTCTTTCTTGTTTCATGAAAAACCATATATACATTTCTCCATAGAATAGAATGTTCCACTAAATTCAATATCATCATTGAATTGCATTGGTACAGGTAGACGTGATAGGATCACTGGTATTACTCTCCCTTTAATATTCTGTACAGTTTTAATAAAGAATTTTAGTTTATTGTTCGTAACATACCCACTGAAAGACATTCTCAAACCAACGATCGTTTTTGAACAAATATCCACGCGTTGTATACACCCTCATTGGTGCTGGTTGTTATGGTGGTGGTGTAGAATGTAGATGCTTAATGTGGCGGAAGAAAAAGATGACAACAACAAGGATATCTGGGCTGAGAGTATACTGAAAGAAAAGTTGGTCGTAAACTAGTTGTGACTATGATGATCATAATGAACATTTGACTAAAACATTGCTAGAAATATAATTATAGCGAAATCATTTGATGAGTATTGTTGGAATTGCAGTGACATTACATGGATTGCAAGAAGCAGAAGGATATTTTACATTTAATTGTCAAAACCAGCTATGCAATTTCGTCTCAGCATCGAATGCTAAAAATTATTTAAACCCGATTATGAAAGTATGTTGAACTTAATGTTTAAACCTATAGGGACGCCACTAAAGAGATTAGTGAAGAAAGGATGATGATGAGAAAGCATCATTAATGAATGCTGATAAAGATGCAGAAGAGGCCCTAGGACATTCAAATATAACAATTATAAGAGTAGATGCTTCGACAGAACGTATTGGCAGTTATCGCTGACTATAAATAAATTCTTATAAACAGAAGTTTATAAATTTGGGAAAGAACCTAATAAATACGACATCTTCCAGACTGATAGTTGAAAACAGTTTAAAAAAGATTCCGTGTAGATTGCTTTATGTGTGAGTTGCATGTTTTTTTGAAAGATATAGAAAAATGTATAGGTAGCACTGAAAAACATATAATATAAGGTTAGGTTCGAAATACGGAATAGTATAAACGAAGTACAAACAGAAAATTAATTTAAAAAAGTAAGAAACTGATTTCAGACCTGTAGAAAGATTTGTACTTTTATTTATGTAATGAAACTATTGTTGAAACTATGGTAAAAAGATCAATGTTTGGTGAAAGGATGTTGAGAAAATTATTTTTGAGTTTTAATTAGTCTGTAGTTCAATTATTCTTTTGTTGATGCGCTTATCAATCAAATTTCTTGGATAGTTATTAAAGAATGATATTTTTTTTAATTTTATGAGTGAAAAGAAACGTCTCCTAAAAGAATGGCCGAATCAACAAGAGTTTTAATAATTCCCACTTTATTCTCTATGGGATGATTAGAAAAATAGTTCAAATATCTTCCTGAATAAGTTTTTTTGCAAAACCAATTAGTTTTTATAATATTGTTTTCAGATCTTATTATTTCTAAATTCAAAAATCCAATTGAATCGTTTTCTTCTTTTTCGATTGTAAATTGTAGTCTGTTGTGTTAGGACTTAAAAAGTTAAAAGATCAAATCTATTTTATTTTCGGAAATAATTAAGAAGGAGACATCAACATCGCGTACATATATTGGCATTTCAAAATTTATTTGATTAAATACTTCTGATTCTAAATCTTGCATGGCAATGTCCGATATAATAGCCGAAATCGGTGAACCCATAGGCATACCATGTGTTTTCTAGTAAAATTTATTATCAATTTAAAAAAATGTTTTATTTATAAGAAAATAAATTCCTTCCATGAATTTGTTGAACGGAATTTTAGTATTTTTCTTTATGTAATTGCATCTAGTTTCTATGCTTTTCAAAACAAGTTCTAATGGAACATTAGTAAAGAGTGATGTGACATCAAGTGATACCATATTGTGATTATCAGGTATTTTAAAGTTTTTGATTTTTTCTTCAAATTCAATTGAGTTTTTTATGTTATAAGGACAAGATGGTAAGGAACAGGAAATTTTGTTGGTAAAAATCTTGGCTAAGTGGTAAGTAGGAGTGCCTGGGGAAGATACAACTAGTCTGAGAGGACAATTTTGTTTATGTAGAAAACCACTTGTCCTCCAACCATCTACCCTATTAGAGGTATCTATTTTCAAAAAGTTTAAAGGGTTATAATTAATTTTTTATATGTTTTAGAATCATTTAATAAAATGATAATTTTATTAGTATAATCTTGGCGACACATCACTACGGTTAAGTTACCTTTATCGGCTTTGGTTACCAAAATCTTTTCTTTGTTTTTGCTCATAAAACTATTGGTTCAGTTTATTATTTTTTGCAATTATTCTGTCTATGCCTGAAATTTGTTGTGGTTTCTTTAAATAATTGAAAGCTAATGATAGGACTTTGCTCTAAGTTCATCTCTAGTATTATCTCTATATGCCGATTCAGATTATTTTAGTACTTTTTATAATAACATTTTTGAATTAGTAACTAAATATCAAATTCTTTTAATTCATCTCAAACATCAATACCACAAATTTATCTTTTTACCATAGTTCAAACAATAGTTTTATCACATAAATAAAAAGTACAAATCGCCCAGTTCACACTCGTCAAAATAGCCTTCTTTACGCCCTCGATACACAATGTACTATTTCAACTTCTTGACTTTTGATAGAAATTCGTATTTTCGGTTTGAAAATTCATCCATTTTGGTAGACATATAATCTTTTTTGAATAAAAGCGCAACTATTTTTTGTTGAACGTTAATACTATATGGTTGATAAGCCTACTGTGATTGCATTTCATTATTCGGTGGCAATTTATTTATTTTGTTGAAAATTCTAAACTTTAACTTAGAAAGTCATTCTTTCTGGTCAAATATTCCACGTTTTTCTTTACAATTTGCCTTCTTAGCTTAAAAATTCAACATATTAGTGCTAGGTTTAGTGTTCATGACCGAGATCTCCGTAGGTGGGCTCTAGAAGCTTACAGGAATCAGAATAACAGTGAAATGGTCTTTACAGCTTCTGGAAAGTGGGTATATAAATTGAAAAAAGTTCATCGCATTTTTTCGATGAAAATAACGAAATTTTTAACACGGAAATCAATAGAAGATAGTGAGGTTCTGAAGCAGAAAGCAATTAAATTCGTCAGTAATAGTGATGCATATAGATCATTTAAAATTTTTTCATAAAATCTCGTTAGATTAAATTGAAACCTTGTACACTATACTCATCACATCGAGACGAACGATCACTCAATCGAGATGATGGTCTCGTCTCGATCGACTTTTTTCATCACAAATTCTTGATCTCCATTAAATCTCAGTTCCATCTAACAATGTTTTAAGCGAATCTCAATTTTGTTCAAAATTGATCGATATGCATCACTAGTCAGTAAAGTGAATCCTTTGAAAGAGCAGTATGAAATTCAAAATGTTTGTGATACGGATAAAAGTGGCTTCCGATTGGAGCTGCGTTTAGAAAGAAGTTTTGCAGTGGAAGGTAAAAAAAAAGTTGAGTGTGTTGTATAATCTATATCTTCGATCACGCACAGCTGCACTATTCAGACCACTTAATGTATTCGTAGCGGCTTCAAAATTTGTGAAGCTTACATCATATACTGTACACTGTTGGAAAAATCTGTACTAGATTTAGTATACATGTAATGGAAGCAAGAATGCACAACATGAAATTAAATTTAGTATATTAGTTTACAGTGAATTTAGTATATACATATACTGAATTTGGTGTGCACGTACATTAAATTTTGTATACGCGTATACTAAATTCAGTATACATGTATACGAAATTTAGTATATGCATATACTAAATTCAGTACATGCGTTGCGTTTCGCGTGGATTCCGTCTTCATCATCTGTAAACATGATCAGATAAAAAATTAAATCAAAGAACAAAGTTTTAATTTTTAAATAATCATATGGTTAAGCTACATTTACGTTAATAAATTGAACATATCTTTTAAGGAGAAGACTTTGCAGATCCTCGCAGAAAGAAGCAGAAACTTTTAGCATTACCTCAAAAAAATGCCACTTTCCACGTTGTCCGACTCGCGTAAATCAAAACGCGCTTGCGCAGCTGAATATAATAAACAAGTATATGAATTTTAGTATACAGAAACTATGAAATTCATATACATGAAAGAAACTTACTGTACATTTGATAAATTTAGCATACATATAACTTCATAAAAGAAATTTAGTATACGTAAGTATACTAAAATTCAAAGTGTAATGAATTTAGTAAACATATAGGAAATTTAATATGCCCATGTATACTAAAATTGCAAACATTTCTGGCCATGTAGAAAAAGGAGCAGCTGCTGGTGAAACTGTCATAACTAAAGTTATTCCAAGAGGAACCGCAGGTATGATCCAGCCATTCGCCGTTTATGGATTTCGAGTTGGGGAAAACTTTGTTAAATATTTTTCGGATATTTTATTACATAATTATTAGATGAAACTCAACCTGAAAAACAATGCTATTAAACTCCAATCTATTGTTCACAGAGGATTTACGGTGATCCAGTAAATTTAAACATTTTACCTTCGTGTATTTTTAAAATTAAATACAAACTGAAATCATTATGTAAAATTAGCACAGTTTTATTGTATATATGTACATCATATTCCGAGAATGATTAACTCCTCGTCTTTATCTAATTATTACGATTCGAATTATATCTAAAAGACAATATTTGTTTCAAAGCCTGAAAATAAATCCTTAAAAAACCACGTAAATATCATTTTTCCTTAAAATGTTAAAAATTACATGACTTATGACAGTTTTAATTAATTTCAAAACCAATCTTTTTCTTTGAGACTAAAGCTTATCAAATGTAAATATCTCAGAAGTACAAAGTTAATATCTTCACTGTAAGAAGTAGCGACTATAGTATTGATTATATAAGCTAATCAAGCAGTAGAATATTAATCAGTTACGTTGTTAATAGAATTAATTATTAAGAAATCATTCATTTTCTCCTATAATCGGAAAATATGAGGATTGTCTGGACCTTATCCTTGGCAGTTATCCTCGATTCTATTGGTGAGTATAATCATAAAATTCAGTATGAAATAAATGTTATTAAACAATGTTACTTGAGATTATAGATGATTATAAGATGATTATAAATGCCGTGGTAATCCTTATTCCTCATGGAGTCCTTGAGGTTTCCTATGGAGAATTTCATATGAATTTTCTCTCCTGTGTAACATAACCTGATGTTTTTTTATAAAAAACAGAATTGGATAACAATATTTTAAACAGTTAACAAATATATACAAAGATATATATAGATGTTAAAAGTTAGTTAAAATTTTAAAAAGTTAGTTTAAAGTTTGTTAAAAGTTAACAAATATGTTGAAAAATACATTGACAGTTACAACTGCATTTACAACTCATGATATGCCAACATACGATTATCTACTTTAAGAAAAATTGAATTATCTATTTCTTGTTTACAGAATTAAGTTCTGAGTTCGATTGCTTGCCTAATGGCGACCCCATTCCCAATGTTCCTCGTAGCGAACCATCTGGTTCTTCTCTTGACAGACATTCTCCTGAAAGTTCTCATTCTCCTGCCATGCCTCATTCTTCTGCCAGGTCTTCTCCTGCTGCGGAGCCCTCTCTTCGTGCCAGGTTAAGGTTTCCTCCTGCCAGCAATACTTCTCCTCGCATACTTGGATATACACTTGAAGAGCATAGATTTGTTCGGCTTACTCCTAAACTGAATCCGAGCCGAATATTTCAACTACGAGGATATACTTTTCCTCCCGATCGACGAATTATGTTGCGATCCAGAGGTGATTCCGTCATGGCCATGCCAAACAAAGAACAAATTGTATTATCAGCGACTAATGGTGACGTCTATGCAATATGTGAAAAAACAGAGAAACGTACGAGCTTTCGTGGAATACATAAGTATATTAATTCGGGGATAAGGCGGGTGAAAATAAACATGAACAGCGGCGCGGTTCATGAATTAACCCCAGAAGAGATCGCGGAATCTCCAGTAGGCACTAAGTTATCAATCAAAAATGGTTTTACAGTGGAGTTCAACCCACGGTTCCTCACACCGTAAATTTTATTAGAAAATCTTTTCAGGATGGCCGATGGACCGGGAAATGTATATATTTTACGTGAATGATCTCAAGATATGTGCTAGAAATTTAAAAATTTCAAAGATTCCAAGAAATTAGTCGGCAAAATTTTAAGCAACTTTCTCAATTTTTGAGAATTTTGAAAAGTTTTGTATGAATTTGAACCATTTGATTTTTTTTTAATTTTTGGTAAAATTCAAGTCAATTTAAAAGATATTTTGGAATATTAGAAGCTTTGAAGAGAGCAAAAATATTTGAATCTTAAAAATATTTCCGAAAATTTATAAAATGTTTTTTTTTCTTCTAAGCTTCTAAAAGTACTAAATATCTTCTAAACTGACTTGAAGTTTTTACAAGCTTTGGGAAAATCCCGTAAAATAATGTCTCTAAAATTTTCTAGATTCTTTTTCATGGGATGCAAAGTGCCAAAATTTAATTCAAACTTGAATTTAAGAGTTCAAAACCTTTTATAATATGAATAGTTATTCACGATATTTATTTTGCATTAAAAATGATTTTTCCCTAAAATTGAAAAATTACACGCTCGCGTAAAACGCAATTGATGGTGCTTGTATTTCTAAAATACAAAAGTAAATGCAGAAGTATCGATAATTACGTGTTTTGCAACAATTATTATTATTTCATTTTTCTCTGAATTTTCTGAAAAATTTTTTTGTTTATCCTTCAAGTGAAACGTAAAGCAAATCTCGTCCTTGCCACAAAATGTAAAGCTTTACTGGATAAAAATAAAAGTTTATTGTTTAAACAATTGTTATAAATAAATCAGGAACTTAACCGTTTTCCGTTTTTGGGGCGGTTGGAATGGAGGAGGAAGTGTTAACAAATTATTACCAATCACACTTTCAGAATCTTCTTCTTCCTCTTCTTTCTTTTCTTGGTCATCTTCTTCTTCTCCTACCTCCTCTTTTTCCCTTTCTTTCTCCTCTCAATTCTCTTCTTTCTCTTCTACCGCTTCTTCCTCTTCTTAGATTTCTTGCTCCTCTTTCTCCGTTTCCTCCTTTTCGTTTTTTCGTACCTTGCGTCGTTCTTCCGACAATTTAATTTTTTAATTTTTAACGCTTTTTTCACAACTAAAACAAAACTTTTTCTGTTAGCTCCTTAGCGAAATAAGTAGGATTGTTAATATTCAAACATTGGTTTTCTTTGTTCTTAGTCTCTTTGGTTTCTAATTTTTTTCTTCTATCTTTTTTTGGCTTTTTCTGGAACTTTTTTCGCCATTTTCGTTCTTGTTTTTTAACTTTCTTTGTCTAAGCTTCATCTACTTTCAATTGAATTTTCCTCAATTCCTCATCTCTCTGTGACTGAGATGTTAAAGCATAGAAGACTTTTCCCATCATTTGCCTTCCTTTTCGTTTTGGGGTTAGAGGATAACGCAAATAATCTTGTATATTTCCGTGCAATCTCTTCTACATTTTTGGGTGAAGTTTTAAAAACTACATCCGAAGATTCTTTTTCTAAATGTAAATCACAGTCATATTTGTTTGATGGACTAGTTGTGAGTGATGAATTAGACTCATTTGTGGTTGAATCTACATCGCTAAAAGCGAATTAACTCTTATTTCTAAATCATGGACATCATTATGCATTTTATTCTTACTTAGAAATATAGTTTTTTCCTTCACTTCGGCCTTTATTCTCACTTTTACTAAACAACAAACGAACATAACCTTACTTTTTCTGATTGCCAAGAATAGATATCGTCGAAGGAACGTACAACCTAATTCTTGGCAGATAAACTATTGCTAAATCCGAATTAATTTTTCAATAACAATTTCTTCAACTTTTTTCAAGGCTTGGTGAGATAAAACGTTTTTATTAATATCTCATAATAAATTTAGTAGAGGTTTAAGCTCTTCCACGTGTATACTTATTTTACCTTGAGAAGCTCTGAGAATAATGTGTAAAGAGTAAATATAAAATCCCTCTTTGACTTCAACTTCAGGTCTCTGTCGCTGTCTTTAAATTTTAAACTATACAAATAGAGGGCTCAGGAACGTTAAGTTCCGGATACGGAACTTAATGTTCGTGGTTCAAAATATGATAATATATATAAAAAATGATAATTTTTCATTGAAAAAATTCAATACTGATTTTTATTTGTAATAAAGCGCAGCAACATTTCATCAATAGCCGTATTCGATTTTTAAAAATCTGTTATTTTTACAAAGTGCCATCTTTGAAATTAAAACTTTCAGAATGGTTATTTTTAAATTGCAATTTAAACAAATTAAACAAATTAATTTATCAAAATTTTCAAAAATACCAAGAATTTTGTAAGAAATTTCCGAGTATTTGGGTCAGATATCATTTTTTGAGAAAACAATTATATATTCGGAAATTAAAGTTAGTATATAGTTCAAAATCTGAAGACAGCGACGCATGTGATGCATAAGGGTTTTCATTGGCTGCCGTTCGCACGCTTATTTACAACATTAAAAAATACCATTTTTTTATTTATTTTAAACATAATCATTATTAAAATTTGCATATTTATTTTAATTTATATGATTTTTTATGGTGAAAAATTAATTTTAGGAGAATATTTTTAAAAAAATTCAAAATTGTTTTTAAAAAATCTGAAAAGTTTGACACACTTTTTTTAATTTTCAGGTTTTTAAAAGAATTGTAGGAAAAAATCAAATCGTTTTAACAAATAATTAAAAGTTCTGAATAAATTTCAAAATCTTTTAAAAATTTTTTAAAATATTCAAGAAATGTAAGAATGTAGATTTTTGAAGATTTCCAGATAAAATGTTGAGGTTTTTCAACAATTTTGAAAGATTTTAAGAGAATAACAACATTTTCTTAAGATTCCTGGGAAAATTTTAAATCAGTTTTTAGTATTGAAAATTAATTTTAAGAGAAAATTTATAAAGATATCAAAACATTTTAAAAGATTTTCAAAATTTTTCAAAAAGAATCTGGATGATTTAGCATTTTTTTAAATTGTCAGGTTTTTAAAAAAATTGTAGGAAAAATTTGAACCATTTTAAAATATAATTAAATGCTTTGAATAAATTTCAAAATCTATTTAAAATTTAGAAAAATATTCAAAAAATGTAAGAATGTAGATTTTTGAAGATTTCGAGATAAAATGTTGAGGTTTTTTAACAATTTTGAAAGATTTTAAGAGAATAACAAAATTTTTTTAAGATTCCTGGGAAAATTTTTAATCAGTTGTTAGTATTAAAAATTAATTTTAAGAGAATATTCATAAATATGTCAAAACATTGTAAAAGATTTTCAAAATTTTCAAAAAATAATCTGGATGATTTAGCATTTTTTTAAATTTTTAGGTTTTTAAAAAAATTGTAGGAAAAATTTGAGCCATTTTAAAAGATAATTAAATGTTTTGAATGAATTTCAGAATCAATTTAAAATTTCGAAAAGTATTCAAAAATGTAAAACAATATGTAGATTTTTGAATATTTCGAAATAAAATGTTGAAAATTTTCAGGATTTTAAAGGGTTTCACCATAAAACAAAATATTTCTAAAGAATATTTTAAAAGATGTCAAAACATTTCAAAAGATTTCCATAATTTTAAAAAAAGAGCCGAGAAGATTTTAAGGCATTTTTCATTTTTCAGGATTTTAAAAAAGTTTTAGGAAAAACTAAATCATTCTGAAAAATATAAAATTAAAAAAAAATTGCAAGAGTAATTTACAATTTGAAAAATTTAAACCTATAAGTAGATTTTTGAAGATTTCGAAATAAAATTGTGAAGCTTTTTAAGGATTTTGTAATGATTTAAGATAATAACACAATTTTCTTAAGATTCCTGGGAAATTTTTCTATGTTTTTTTCCCTTTGAAAAATTAATTTTAAGAGAATATTAAAAAAAATTTCCAAACATTTCCAAAATTGTCAAAAAAGAATCTCAAAGGTTTGATCTTTTTTTTTAAAGTTCAGGTTTTCAAAAAAATTGTAGGAAAAAATCAAATCATTTTAAAAGTTAATTAAAAGTTTTGAGTACATTTCAGAATCAATTTAAAATTTAGAAAAGTATTCAAAAAATGTAAAACAAAATGTAGATTTTTGATGATTCCTAAATAAAATTTTGAAGCTTTTTAAGGATTTTGAAGGGTTTCACGTTAAAAAAATATATTTCCAAAACATTTCAAAAGATTTCCAAAATTGTAACAAGAGAATCTAGAAGATTTTAAGGCACTTTTTCTTTTTTCAGGATTTTAACAAAGTTTTAGGATAAATTCAAATCATTCTAAAACATAATTAAATTTTTTTTAATTGCAAGAATAATTAAAAATTTGAAAAGATTTTAAGGATCTAAAACAAAGAGTAGATTTTTGAAGATTTCGAAATAAAATTGTGAAGATTTTTAAGGATTTTGTAACGATTTAAGATAATAATATACACCATTCCCAAAGCATAAATTAGTAAAAATAATTTGAAAAATAAAAAAAGATTACATTACATAACATGATACTTTTTATTTACTGAATACTTATTTTATTTTTCAAGATAATGCTCAGTATAGACTACCTTCGGAAATTGTGCGAACGACTCTTGTGAGCTCTATTAAAAATCACTGCTGACTTCAAACCACGATATTTCGGTGAAAAAATAAGATAGGGCATTTTTTTAAAAACAGTTGGAAAGCTTATGAAATTCCACGTCTAGCGGTACCCAACAAATATTTTGTTGACCTTCTGAAAATGATACAGCACGTGAGAAGTTTAAAAACAAAATTCAAGATTTTCTCAAATTTTCTACCTCAACTTCAACTTTTAGCGCGACCTAGGAAAATTTTTTCAAAAACATTGAAATCATAAAACATCGAGCCTAAAATCTTATCTTTAATGTAAGCCAAGAAAACTTAAAAAATCTTAATAACTACCCGAGATATGACTAAAAATGTTTAATCGATTGTGAGCTCAATTACTCATAATTGACACTACTGTTCTACTGAGATCCAGTGTCATGTAAAAATTTTATTTGTAGCGTTTTTAAAAATGTGGAGTCTGTGCTCTTAGATTTGACATTTTTTTATTTTAGGTTGCATGAAGTAAATCCAAGATGACTACATGGGACGAAACTTTATTTTTTAATAACTTAAAAACAAATTATTTTTCATTATAGGTTTGTCTGGATATTGTTTTGTTACTTTTTAAAATATATTCAATTAAATAATAGAATTCTAATAGACAAAATTTTAGATCTTATTATTTAAGTAAATTGTTTCTGAGAAATAACAAATAATATCTATAAAAATAATGGTTTTCCAAGTTATTAAAAAGAATAATATGTCCTATGAGTTATTACTCCTTTTATTAATAATATTGGATGCATACTAAGCTTCTTAATTTCTTTCAACAACCCAAAATTATTGAAAGAAAGATAATTAATTATTATTGAAAATATGGCAAATTATTGAACTGTTAGAATTATTTAAAAAAAATTATTTGATTATTATGAATAAAACAATTTAATTTAAAACAATTTAAAAAATATCAGTTTCCACAAATAATTTTTTTGGGTTCTCAGAGGACTTACGGTGATTCAATAAATTCAAAAATTTGAGAAAACTCATGTATTTTTAAAATTTAATAGAAACTCAAATAATTTTGTAACATTAGCACAGTTTTATTGTATACATGTACAACATATTCCGAGAATGATTAACTCCTCGTCTTAATCTAATTATTGAGATTCGAATTAAATCTAAAAGACAATAATTTTTTCAAAGCCTGAAAATAAGCTAAGCTTATGCTTATGAACCTAAGCTTATGTTACTATTGCTGAGGAGATTTTTCAACTGTAGAGAAAACCTACAAAATTTGCTTAGACGCACTTCCCACGAAATCCTATTAAACTCTTTTATATCCACTGAAATCCTTGAAAAACTATAAAATATTTTTCAATTCATTGAAACCTCGCGTATTCTAATCGAAAATTAAAGCCTTGCTTTTCAACGAAGAGTGTATACAAGGCAAGTCTTACGATGTTCAACTTCGCACTCTACGAGGTTTTTAGCTGTCACTTTCGCATTACGCTGGGGTAGTCTTATTATGATTGTATAAACACGTAAGGTTGCTTTATTATCCTCTTATATTTATGTTTTGACAACATTAGTATTATTATAATACAAAAGTCGCATACGATATCTATTACCTTTACTGCTGCTTGTACGTCAAAGGACTATTGCTTCCTTGAATGTTTAACAACCCAGCT
This sequence comes from Andricus coriarius, assembly GCA_932066315.1. Lineage (NCBI taxonomy): Eukaryota > Metazoa > Arthropoda > Insecta > Hymenoptera > Cynipidae > Andricus > Andricus coriarius. The sequence continues at coordinate 1,742 of CAKNWT010307340.1, read as the reverse complement.
GAATATTTTCTCTTCAGCTAAACTCGAATTTTTATACTTATTTCTAGCTTATTATTGCTAGTACATATCTCTGCGTAATATTTTTTCAAATCATCATGTCTAAAATGGAAGCATTATGTATCGAGGTTGTTTCATTGCACGAAGCTATTATGCGTACAGAAATTAATTATAAGAAACTCGCACTCGATAAACGAAACGAAACAACTGTTAGGGGTCGTTTGGACTTGCTAAATTAAAAGTGGCATCGATGCTTAGAACTAGACTTACAGGCTAGTGCGCTCTACACGTCGGAAGAGAAAAAGACGATAGGATATTTGAGTAAAAACCAATTTTTACAAATTGAAGAAGCTTATCTCGCAGCTCTCGACTATTTAAATTCAAAATTGCACACTTTTGTGTCAAATGTTGCGGGAATAGAAAATCAATCAACGCGAGAAAACGTTACTCAACAAAATTCTACTACTCCTAGGTTACCGAAAATTACGTTGCCTGAATTCTCGGGAAATCATGTTGACTGGGAACATTTTCGTGATTTGTTTGAGGATTTGATTGTGAATAACGATTCTTTATCTAATTTGTCTAGTTTACATTATCTGAAAACTTCTTTGATAGGTGACCGGTGTGAATTTCACTACTGCTTGGAATACAATTAAACTCCGCTACCACAATAAACGCGCTCTGATTAATGCTCATTTGCAAGCAATCGCGTCTATTCCGAATGTCTCAAATAATGCTGAAGCTTGTATTTTTGGTGAAAAATATATCTTTTTTGGTTAGCAATTTTAATGTTCGGTTAAGATTGATCGATTTTGTTGAAAATTCTAAACTTTTAGTTAGAAAGTCATTCCTTCTGGTCAAACGTTTCACTTTTTTTTTACAATTCGCCTTCTTAGCTTAAAAATTCAACACATTAGTGCTTGGTTTAGTGTTCATGACCGAGATTCCGTAGGTGGACTCTAGAAGCTTACAGAAATCAGAATAACAATAAAATGGTCTTTGAAGCTTCTGGAAAGTGGATATAAAAATTTAAAAAAGCTCATCGCATTGTTTCGAGACAAATAACGAAATTTATAACACGGAAATCAATAGAAGATAGTGAGGTTCTAAAGCAGAAACAGTTGATTTAGTCAGTGAAGTGAATCCTTCGATAGAGCAGTACGGAATTCAAAATGTTTATGATACGGATCAAAGTGGCTCCCAATTGGAGCTGCATTCAGAAAGAAGTTTAGCAGTGAAAGGTCAAAAAAAAGTTTAGTGTGTTGTACAATCTATATCTTCGACCACACACAGCTACACAATTCAACCTATCATCAGTGCCGACGGAAGATTGTTGTCTCCATTATTTCTTTATTATTTATTTATGGAGGGAAGATTATTTAGACCACTTAATATATTTGTAACGGCTTCAAAATTTGTGAAGCTTACATCAGGTATGCGCAGCTAATTTTATATTTTTCTTTATGTTTGTAACTTTGAACATCTATTGACTTCATTTTTATAGCCCCTTTCAATAAGTGGGTGAAAGAAGTATTTTTTTCCTAATACTGGAGCTACAAGTATGTTGTTATTGGTTTCATGGACTGCACAATGTATCGACACTGTAGAAAAAGAAGCACTTGCTGGTAAAACTGTGATACCTAAAGTTATCCAAGAGGAACCACAGGTATGATCCAGCCACTGGACCATTATGGATTTCGAGTTGGGGAAAATTTTGTTAAAAATTTGTAAGATGATGTTTTATT
>CAKNWT010307335.1:2153-12474 GCA_932066315.1 Andricus coriarius | reverse complement strand
TTACAATTTTATTTTAATTGTTAAATAATTGCAATTGGAAATTAATTCTAAATAATTGTAAAATAAATTAAACAAAATTTATTTTATACAGACATATCCCAGGCTTTTAAAAGTACGATACAATTTTTTAAGGTGATTTCTGGATCATTTTAATAAATAATGAACATATTTTCAGAATATTTTTCCTTGATTCCGCCCTAGGGTCAAACATGGTACAAAAAAATGTCGTGAAATTTAAAATAAAAACTGTACTTTGTATACATTAATTTTAAAAAAGAAAAATAATAATACTTTTTATAAATAATCCAAAATGTTATTTGAATATGATACACATTGATTTTTATTTTAAAAATGCCTGTAAACAGTTGGTCCTTTTATAAATTTTACGACTTTTTTTACCATGTTTGACCTTAGGAATATATTAGAAGAATGAAATTATAAAAATATCTCCATTAATTAGTGTTTGATTGAAAATTTTATTTTTTGTAAAATTGTTATTTGGCATATCTGAAGTATTGAAAAAGGTTGTGAAATGTTGTCAAGCATCATGTGAAAATCATATTGATATACCCTTAAAATAAACAAACAAAAACTTTGCCTGAAAATGAAACTATTCTGTTGAAAATGGGGTTTCTTTTTTTTTCAAATTTTGATTTAAAATATGTGAAATCTTAAAAAATATTTCTAAATGTTCTCAAGAATCTCAGAAAACTAACATTTATATTTATTTCTACAATTTTATTTTAATTGTAAAATAATGTTAATAAATTTTATTTTATAAAGAAATATCCCGTGATTTTAAAAGGACAAAACAATTTTAAGGATAATTCTTTGTATTATTTTAATAACTAATGAAAATATTTTTAGAATATTTCTGATTGATTATGCCCTGCGGTCAAACATAGTGCAAAAACTGTCGTGAAATTTCAAATAGAAACTGTACTCTGTATACATTAATTTAAAAAATGAGAAATATTAATACTTTTCATAAATATTCCTAAATGTTATTTGAATATGATACACATTGATTTTTATTTTTAAAATTCTTGTAAATAGTTGTTCTGTTTATAAATTTTACGACATTTTTGTACCATGTTTGATCTTAGGGAATAGATTTAAAGAATGAAATTAAAAAGATATCTCCATTAATTAGTGTGCGATTGAAAATTATATTTTTCGTTAACATTTTTATTTGACATATCTGAAATATTGAAAAATGTTGTGAAATTTTGTCAAGCATCATGTGAAAATCATATTGATATAACCTTAAAATAAGCAAACAAAAAACTGTAAGAATAAATAGTCATTGGAAATTTTTATTTTGTATTACAAATAATTTTTTCCTCAAATTATAATTTGTTTGAAATTTTCCTTTTTTCTTCACTAAAAAATTTTTTTGATTTGAAATTTTTTGATTTGGTTGAGAATTAATTTTTTTAAGTTAAATTCGACCCTTTCTTATTTAAAATACATTTTTTTCATTGAAATAGCAATTATTACATTTTTCATTGAGAATTAACATTTTTTGCCTGAAAATGAATCTATTCAGTTGGAAAATGGGTTTTCTTTTTTTTCAAATTTTGATTTAAAATATGTGAAATCTTAGAAAATATTTCAAAATTTTCTCAAGAATCTCAGAAAACTTACATTTATATTTATATTTACAATTTTATTCTAATTGTAAAATAATTTTAATTGGAAATTAATTGTAAAATAAATTTAATAAAATGTATTCTATAAAGAAATATCCCATGATTTTAAGAGGACCTTATTAATTTTATTAATATTAATTTAGTGAAATTTTGTCAATAATCATGTGAAAATTATATTTATATAACCTCAATATAAGCAATGAAAATACTTGAAAATAAACATTTATTCGAAATTTTTATTTTTCATGCAGAAATATTTTTCGCCTTAGATAATAATTTTGTTGCAATTTTCCTCTTTTCTTCACTAAAAAATTGTTTGATTTGAACATTTATTTTTTTGGTTGAAAATACATTTTTTTCAAATTGATTTTAACTGTTTTTAATTAAAAATTAGAATGTTTTCATTAAAATAGCAATTATTACATTTTTGTTGAAAATTCAGTTCTTTTCGTTGAAATGTCATCTTTTTTTGGTTAAAAAATCGACTGTTTGGTTAAAACTTTTTTTGCTGTTGAAATTTTCATTTGACATATCTGAAATTACAATAATAAGGTGTTCTCGCGTTGTGTTCGCTGTAGGGCTTGATCTTTCCTCTCATGAATTTGACGGCTATGTTGGCTGTAGCATTGCTACTGACAGGGTTTCCCATGCCAGACAGACAGAGAGCATGCGGGACGGTGGTGATGGTCAGCTGCGAGATGGTCAGGCAGATTTCACTAATCTAATAGCTGGCCAGCAAGAAAGTCTGCGACAAACGGTAAGCAGTGGAACATCAACTGTGCCTGCTGAGGATGCTTTGGCTAGCGTTAGCTATTTGCAGCCAACCACCTCAACAGAAATACCGTGGGAGAGCATCAAGTGGGATACCACAATGAATGAGGAATTGGTGCGTCTCTATTATGAAAGTGCGAAGTTTGAAACCCCACGCGAAAAAGGATACAATTTTAGAACGAAATTTGCTGCAAAGTATTTTCAAATAGAGAAAATTGTACTATGAGATCTTATCGCTAAGGTGCAGGACATCAGGACTAATCTACACATCTCAGAAGATCGAGCAATGGATATTAAACAGCAAGTTGATTTGGCGTGGAAAAACGACGGCAATGAAAATCAGTTAAAGGAAGCCGCGCAGCACAAACAAGCAGCGGCAATTGATGTTCTTCCTCAACCTGGTGATGATCCAACACCACCACATCCTCCAGACGTAGATGGCCCAATACAACCAGAGCCAGAATCAGAGGTTCAACAACCAAGAATGCGATTAAAGTGGACATACCATATAAACAGAGATGTAATGCGCTTTTATTTTTTGGCAAAGAAAAGCGGGCAAAGCGTAAGAAGAGAACATCATCGACTCTTCTTACTTAAGTACCCAGAACTAGCCATAAGAATAAAAGAGCAAAATCTAGCAGATCAGAAACGCTCAATATCTGTAAACAGATTGCTTTCGGCTGTTGAAACAGCTGGCATCGAAATGGAAGTGGAACAGCAGCTTCCTATTGATGAACTTCCCTTGGAAGATGTGGACAATGAAGACCTGATTGAAGCTGAAGACATAGGTGCTAGGGATGATGAAAATCAAGTACCAGATTCTCTAGAGCCACATCCGGACACTTATAAGGATAATCTGAATAGCGAAATCCCATATAATCTATAGCACCTTCAAAGGAATTTTGGTCATGCTTTACGAGAGTTCAGACATGTAGAACCAACACAAAGGCATTCTCTGCCCAAGATGAGCATCACAATTGATCTGCGTTGGGCCGCAGAACTAGGCCTACAAGTGCAGTTTTTGCTCCAGGAAGGGAGCAAGATGCAACATGGAAGATCAGGTTGGATACGGATGTCAGCAAAGTAAGGTGCAAATTGGGTCGACTTAATCAATATAAAAAAGTAAATTGAACCAGAAACCTGATACACCATATTACTAAAATGATCCACCCTCGTTACATCGAGACATTAACACCAGCAATATTGGATGAGATTATAGACGCCCAACGGCAGAGACTTGATGTTCTTACTGCTAGACTGCGCCTGTACAAGAAAAGTAGTGCAAGAAGGCAACAAAATCGAACCTTTCAGGCAGATGAAAGAAGGTTCTACCGTGAGCTGGGTGTAAAACAAAACAACTAGCAAGACACCAACGTGCCTCAATTAGAAGAAATGACTAACTATTGAAGTCAAGAGCTAGCAATAACCCTGAAATGGAGCTGACTAACATCACAGAGTTAGATGTTTCAACGGTTTTCAAAAGAACAAGCAACTGGAAAGCTCCAGGTCCGGACATGGTCCACAACTTCTGGTAAAAGTACCTGACTGGTGTACATCCTGCTTTGGCACATTGTTTTCAAAAGATCATCGAACAACCAGATCTGATGTCAGGCTTTATGCTCCAGGGTACTACGTATATGTTGCCTATAAAACCAGATGCTCAAAATCCATCTGATTTTCGACCGATAGTCCGTCTTCCAACAATATATAAATGTCTGACAGCTATCATAGCAGATAAGGTATATTCTCGCTTCGACGAGAATGAAATCTTTACAGTAAAACAAAAAGGATGTTGTAAAAACTTGCGAGGCAGTAAATATCTAGTCACCATAGACGCTGTTGCCATAACGCAAGCTCGTAAACATCAAAGAAACTTACACATGGCATACATTGACTACAAGCAAGCGTTTCTTTCCGTACCAAATGACTATTTGCTTGAAGTCTTAAAAATATACCAATTTCGCCCACGCATCATTGACTTCCTAAGTCGTGCGATGATGCTTTGGGGTACAAGAATCAAGTATTTTGATCATGGACAATCAAGGATAACTAGATCAATACGAATTACGAGGGGTATGTTCCAAGGAGACTCCTTCAGTGCATTATGGTTCTATTTAGCGTTGAACGCATTGAGCAGAACACTGAATAGCATGTCTTATGGGGTCCGAGTACATGATAACGAGGATGGTCATCAAGTGAACCATCTGATATACATGGATGACCTGAAGATATACGCAAGTTCGGCCCAGAAACTGCAGCAAGTGATCGCTGTCACAAAGCAGTTTTCTAATGATTTCCACATGGAGTTCGGACTAGATAAATGCAGAACAGTGCATTTAACCAGAGGAGAATTAGGGACCGCAGTGCTAGAGAACGATTTCGAGAATGACATCGAGGCAATGGCCGAGGGGGAGTCATATAAATACATGGGTATTCTCGAATCTAAGGGTATTCAGCATACGATAGTTAAGAAAAACCTAACGACTGCCTTCACTACAAGACTCAGATTGGTTCTGAAGAGTTCTTTTAACTCGGCAAACAAGATCAGGGCAATCAACACCTACTCCATCCCTTTCCTCACGTACGCCTTTGGGCTCATCAAATGGTCGAACACCGACCTTGAGCGATTAATCAGAATCATCCGCGTAGAAATGACGAAGCACCGAATGCACCACAGTAATTCGGCGATTGAAAGGGTAGTTCTAACACAACATAGAGGGGGTAGGGGCATTGTAGATGTCAGGAAACTGTGTGAATCACAAGTTACACAGTTGCGAGACTATTTTAACAGCAAGCGAGATGTTACGATTTACAACAGCATCTGTAAAGATGATCTTGACTACACGCCCTTGAATTTGTCCTCAGAGGAGGCCTTGAGTACTAGGGCAGAAACCGTAGAGGATTTAGAAACGCAATGGAGACAGAAAGCCATTCACGGCGAGCACCCCAAAACGTTAGATGAATATGAAGTGGATAGTGAGGCATCCAATATTTGGCTGAGAAAGGGCGTCCTGTATCCAGAAACGGAAGGATTCGTTATTGCGATACAGGACAGGGTTGTCAGCACCAGAAATTGTCGAAAACACGTGCTACATCAAGATGTGGTTGACCGGTGCCGATTATGTGGAGATACCAACGAATCCATCGAGCATATTATTGATGGTTGTCGCGTAATGGCTCAAAGAGAACATACGCAGAGGCATAATGATATGGCAGGAATTATACATCAACAGCTTGCCCTAAACCTAGGACTCTTAACATAATGGATGCCTTTCTATAGATACATTCCAATGCCCGTTTTAGAAAACGAAGATTACATCTTATATTGTGATGTTACTGTCCAGACGGATCATTACATCAGAACCAATCGGCCGAACATCGTCATGCGAGAACAAAAAGTTGGAAGAGTCTTCATCATCGACATTGCTTGTCCACTTGACCGAAATTTGCAGGCAACCTATGCAAACAAGATCCACAAGTATAGGGAGCTAAGGCACGAAGTAAAGACAATATGGAGGAATGTGAAACATGCATCTATTTATCCTATTGTGATTTCGGCTACAGGCAATGTGCACGCAAGATGCACTGAACATCTTGAACATTTAGGAGTCAGTAGGGTACTGGCAGAAGCTCAGAAGGCAGTTTTATTGAACACCTGTCGCATTGTAAGAAACTTTCTGGACCATCAGGAAGCAAGCGACTAAAAACCTATAGGATACATGATAGCTCTAAGAAAGTATCCAGAGGCGACTTATCGTCACCTCCAACATTCACGGCCGCTGTGTAAGCATAACAGTGGTTAAAGACGAACTGCAAACTACAACATGCTTCTAATTTTGTACCTACAACATCATCGTAAATGGGTTCATACATCGTATTAAATTAACTAATTATATCATCATCTCATCAGTCACTTAACTTAGTCCGTGGCTATGATGGAAAACCGGGTTCTTCTTAACCGGAGAACAAGTATGAAAAAAAAAGATAATAGATCTTTATTAGGTTCCACGAAATATGTACATTAGCTTACAGACAGAGATAGAAGAGTTGACATAAAAGGCCGAGGTTCATCTGAGCTGCTTTACAACCTAACCTTCTACAAACAGATTCAAGGCTCCACCCGTAATTTTTGGTACATTTCATTTCTCACAGATTGAGCACTATACGAATTAATCGGATCTTTAAGATCGTTTAACAAACGAGCATCTAAGCATGAGAAAGTAGCTTTCGCCTTCGCAGTTTGGGCTGAACGGACCGAAAATTTTCCGTTGGATCTTGTGACAAGAGATTTTCTCGTCCGATTTTCTTCCACACTGGAAATGAGATTTCGTAGGTGAATCGGCGTCTCCGTTGACCAAAATTTGAACGCGAGAATGCAGAGATGCAATCACCACCGTTGGTCCATTTTCAGCCAACCAGATTCTCTAAAAGCGGGGGACATATGGTCAAATTTTCTATTGCCAAACGCGAATCTTAAGCAGGAGTTTTGCACTCTCTGAATCCTCGTTCTTAGTGGCGTACTCAAGAAAGGCCCAAAGCTCGCATATGCGTAATCAAAAAGAGACAACATTAGCGATTCGCATGATAGGAGTTTTGTACTAATAGGGAGAGCGCGACGAAATGGAAACAATTTTCATAAACGTACATATGCGGCATTGACCTTTTCACATACTTGCTCTTCAAAGCCCCAATTCGACTGCATTATAAGCCCAAGATTTCTCGTCTGTGAGATGATTGAAAGTTGAGTAGCATTTATTGAGAAATTAGGAAGAAGATCGCAATCTAAACTGCCTATCGGCAGAATGACAGATTTCGTCGGAATAATGACCAGCGCACGATCTTCCGCCCAGCCAGTGATATGCTCTAAGACTGCATTTCAAATGGCTGCTCCCTCATTAATGTCTACCCGCTTACAACGGATATACACCTGTGTATTATCTGCATACATTTGTATGGTTATTTTAATTCTGTCATTGGAGCTCGCCTCTACCCTACGCAAAAATTCATTCACGGAATCAGGAAGGTCGTTTGTGTATTTTTCAAATATTGAAAAATGTTGTAAGGAATCATGTGAAAATTATATTTATATAACCTTAAAATAAGCAAACCAAATACTTGAAAAATAAATAGTTATTCCAAGTTTTTATTTTGTATTCAAAAATATTTTTCGCCTTAAATCATAATTTTCTTGAAATTTTCATTTTTTCCTGACTAAAAATCATTTTTACTTGAAAATATATTTATTTTGTTGAAAATTCATGTTTTTAAATTAAATTCGACCGTTTCTTATTGAAAATAATATTTTTTTATTGAAATAGAAATTATTACATTTTTCGTTGAGAATGAAAATTTTTTGCCTGAAAATGAAACTATTCGGTTGAAAATGGTTTTTTCGTTGTTCCAATTTTGAATTAAAATATCTCGAATTTTGGAAAATATTTCGAAATTTTTTCAAGAATCTTAGAAAACTTATATTTATTTTTACAATTTTATTTTAATTGTAAAATAAATTTAATAAAATTTATTCTATATAGAAATATCCCATGATTTTAAAAGGACAAAAGAATATTAAAGCTAATTCTTTGCAGTATTTTAATAACTAATGAACATATTTTTAGAATATTTATCCTTGATTCTGACCTAGGAACCTTTATGTTGAGAATGAACCTTTCTTTCCTGAAAATTAAACTATTAGGTTGAAAATGTTTTTTTTTTCTTCAAATTTTGATTTGAAATATCTGAAATCTTAGAAAATATTTCTGAATTTTCTCAAGAATCTCAGTTTCATTCTCAACGAAAAATGTAATAATTGCTATGTCAATGAAAAAATTATTTTCAATAAAAAACGGTCGAATTTAACTTTAAAAACATGAATTTTCAACAAAATAAATACATTTTCAAGTAAAAATTATTTTTAGACAGGGAAAAAGGAAAATTTCAACAAAATTATAATTTAAGGCGAAAAATATTTTTGAATACAAAATAAAAGCTTGGAATAACTATTTATTTTGTAAGTATTTTGTTTGCTTACTTTAAGGTTATATAAATATAATTTTCACATGATTCTTTACAACATTTTTCAATATTTCATATATGTCAAATGAAAATTTCAACAGCAAAAAAAGTTTTAACCAAACAGTCGAATTTTCAACCAAAAAAAGGATGATATTGCAACGAAAAATGTAATAATTGCTAGTTTACTGAAAATATTCTAATTTTCAATTAAAGACAATTAAAATCAATTTGAAAAGAATGTATTTTCAAACAAAAAAATAAATGTTCAATTCAAACAATTTTTTAGTGAAGAAAAAGGGAAAATTGCAACAAACTTATAATCTAAGGCGACAAATATTTTTGTATAAAAAATAGAAATTTCGAATAACTGTTTATTTTTAAGTTTTTTTTATTTTTAAGTTTGTAAAAATATAATTTTCCTAAAATTCTTAAGAAAATTTTCAAAGATTTTTTAATATTGCTGTACGTCAATCAAAATTTCAACAGAAAAAAAAAGTTTCAACTAAACAGTCGAATTTCCAACCAAAAAAATATAATATTTCAACGAAAAATGCAATATTTGAAAATAATGTATTTTTAACCAAATAACAAAATTTTCAAATCAAACAATTTTTTAGTGAAGAAAAAAGGAAAATGTAAACAAAATTATAATTTAAGGCGAAAAATGGGGACTTCCGGTTCGGCGTGGATACAAGGTAGAAGTGTGCGAGGTGCCAGTGTGAGTTTTTTGAGGTTTTGGTTGGGAAAAGTGAGAAGAAAGTTGAAAGGAGGTTTCGAGAAGGTGTATTAAGGTGACTGGGCTCAGTGGAAGTGAGTGGGTGAAGGGAGAAGGACTAGAGGATTAAAAAAGTGATCGAGAAAAAGTGGCAAGCCGTGAGTATGAGGTTAGGGTCAGACCGGAAGGACGCTGAAAAGAGGAAAATAGTGTTAGCACTAGTGACACCTGGTGGAGAGTGGGGTAAGAGAAGAAAGGAGTTTGACTCGAGCAGTGGTGACGAGGGAGACCAAAGAGTTTTTGAAAGATCAGCTGGGCTGTGTGATAGTCGAACGAAGAGTAAGAGTGTGACAGAAGAAGTGCTAGCACACGAACAAAGCGAGATGGGAGATGTAAAGAAGGCGAAGAAGCAGAAGAGGAAAAAGGAGGAAGCGAGAAAAGAGGCGTGGAAGCAGGCGGTGGACATGCTGGAAGTGCGACAGGACAAGTTTTTAACAGACCTGAAACTGGAATGGGAGATTGAAAGAGCACACATGAGAGGAGAAAGAGAAATGGATAGGAGAAATTTTGAGGGAACGTTTGAGTAAGTTAGTGGAAAAACTCGAAATGCTTAGCGCAAGGATGGAGAGACTGGAGGAAGGAAAGGAAGAAAGAGAATCGAAAGAGATTGGATGCCAGACGGAGGAGGAAGAGAGAACATGGAGGGAGATGCCGAGGAAGCTAACGCAAGAAGAGTGGGAGATAGAAAAGGAAGAGAGAGCGCAGAGGAAGAGAAATCTGAGGGTGCTTGGCGTGAGCAAGGAGGACAACGAGGTGACGAACGTAGTAGGGGTCTTGGCCGCGCACATGAAGGTGATGGCGAAAATAAAGAGCTCGAGAAAAATGGACGGTGGGATGCTCCTTACTCTAAAGTCGTGGGAGAACAAAAAGGACCTGCTCAATGTAAAAGGTAGATTGAAGGGCACAGGATTCTGGATGGAGGAAGATCTGACGGAAAGGGAAGAGGAGATTCAAGAATGGTTGAGAAGGGAGAAGCGGAGGATGGAACTGGCAGGGAACGATGTTGAACTTAGGTTCATGAGAGCGAAAGTAGGAGAGACGATCTGGCATTGGAGCGAGATGGAAGGAGAGATGGTGGTAGCAGGAACGGTGACAATGGCGAAGAAGA
>CAKNWT010307331.1:5020-15690 GCA_932066315.1 Andricus coriarius | reverse complement strand
CCTAAAGATATCTTAAAGACATAGGACGTTCTCGGGACATCTTTCGGACTGACATTAGACGTCTTAAGAGCATCCCTAGGATGTCCAAAAGACATGTACCAAAAGACGTCTTAGGGACGTCCCGAAGACGTCTCTAGGACATCCTTAATTTTTTTGCCCACTGGGTGAATGATATTGTATGACCTAACTCTTCAAGTTCCTGTCATTTAGGAGTGTGTAAAAGCTGTCCAGGCACTGCAAACTTGAAAGATAACATCACAAAAGCTTTTGATAAGCATTGTATTAATGAAGTGAGATTCTAAATTTGGTTACAGACCGACAGATGTAATTGATACTGATGAATTCCTAGATGATTTTTGTGAAAGGCTGTTGAAATTAAAAACTCATCACTTTATTTCAAAGGAGCCTGGGGAGTTTTTGATTTGCTTCGATTTCGCTGAGAATTACGCGTTCTTAATTCAGAATGCAGCTCAATAATTCCACTGGAATAAGGACCAGGCTGTAGTATTCATTGTGGTGATTTATTATAAAAAATATGGAGAGCTCAAGCATGTAAGTATCGCAATCATATCTGATGACTTAGCTCATGACACGGTGGCTGCTCACGAGCATCAGGAGATAAAAGTAGATTAATTGAAAACTCATTTCAGGACAAAGAAAATCCACTATTTCACTGATGGTGCAGGACAACATTTTAAAAATAAGAGTAGCTTTGCTAATCTCTGAGCCCATGAAGAAGATTTTGGTATCCAAGTTGAATGGCATTTCCATGCTATAGCTCATGGTAAGGGTATATGTGATAGTATAGGATCGAATATAGAGACAAGCAGCACGTTCGAACTTACAATGTTCTCCGAAACATCACATGCACACTCCCCATGTTTTGTTTCAATGGGCAAAGAGTAACTGTAAGGAAACCGAAGTTTTTTCAGCAGCAAGGAAAATAATGTCTTAGCCACCGAGTTACTGAAAGCCATATTTGAGAAAGCTATTACGATATCAGGTACATTACAGTACTACACTTTCATTCCCACTCAAGGTGGAAAACTTCAACTCAAAATGTTTTCGTCCTCTGAGAAACACGACATCTTCTGGAATGGCGAAACACAGAAGCCGCAAAAGAGGTCTGCAAAGAAAACAACTGTTGAAACTATAGCCAATAAATCGATCAGGAAGACATATAATATTACCATATAATATTACTTAAATTAAAAAACTGGCACTAAAGCGTTGCACAAAGATCCTCGGCGTGAGCGCACTAGGGGAGATCGCGCGCCAGCCGCTCTATCATGGCATTTTGTTTACGTATCGTTCTATTTCTCGAAGAAAAATAAATTTTGCACTCTGAAAATTGGGGATCTAATAGGAAAAAATCTCAGCTCTCTTCTAAAACTATTTTGAAGAAAAAAAAGTGTCGAAATTTGAAAAAAAGTGAAATTTATTTTTGATTTTCAAAAATTAGTGTCAAATTTTGACTTTTTTTGAAAATTGTTACGACCACCAAACAGTTCGTAAAAAAATCTATAAATAACATCTTTAGTGAAATTTCGTTTAAAGCAATAGGAAAAAAGTTACAAATGTTTGAAAGTAAGTCCTTTCTTAAAAAACAAAAATTGTACCCCCTGCACTTTGATAAATAATGATCAAAATTAATTAATTTTTGGTGTGAGGAGTACTATCTAATAGGACTATAATCGGGCCAATTTTTAGCCCGATCGGACAACTTTCATTTTCGAGGTCATAAGAGTGATTTACCGCGGTTTTAACGATTTTTTTCAATATATATATAACGTTCGATATCTAAAATTAATGGGAAACATTTATTAATTTCCGTTTCCATATATTATAGCAGATTCGCATAAATGTTATAACTATTTCCGACCATATGTTTCGTATCAAACTGATTTATTGTAATTGATATTTGTCATATTTTCCATACTAATATATCTAACATAAAAAGGTTCTCCTTCTTATATTTATTTACAATTTTCTGATATATTTTCGTTTTGATAATATGTCAATATGTGAAAAGATAATTTTTAGAATGGTTAGAAGACGATTTTGGATCATTCAAATATCATAAGGTTTTCAGAAAAACCGTGACATTATAGTGATTTATCAGTTCTATCACTCTTTGGTAACATATATCAGTTTCATTACAGAATTCCAGAACTGTTACGTATCCTTATAGTGACAGCGTTACAGAAGAGTGTACCATTTGTCTTACATTTCTGTAACACATGTGACATTTTAGTGACGTAACAATTATATCACCCTGTGATATATCAGTTACATTATAGAATTCCGTTACAGAACGAAGAAATGATAAATTAAAAAGAGGTGTTTGGTGTTTCATTGTGTGCAAAACTGCGAATCTTGCCGACGTTTCGTGAACATTACAGTTCACTACTTCAGGGCTAACAGCTTAGCCCTAAAGAAGTGTCCCGCTATCAGTCCCCGTTTGCCTTGACACTGGGGAAACGCAGGAGATGAAAGTGAATTAATGGCGCAGGGCATTAGAAGGATCGGACAGTCGATGTGCTGCGAAAAGATCGGCATTGGCGTTTTTTTCCGTTGAACCTCGTGTGAAGCTGTTGTACAAAATCGCGTTCCTTAAGGTCTCACCACAGTAGGTCTTCATAATTCAACGTAGCGTCGAAACAACGTTAACTTAGCGTCGAAGCAACGTCGATGTAGCATCGACGTGAATTTCAAAAATTGCTAACAGTTGACAAAAGCCGCGCGCGCATCTCGTCGATGCTGCATTGACGTTGGTGTCGACGCGGCGTCGACTTATAAACTTCTATTCTGGAAAGACCTTCACGAATTTCATAATATCATAGAAGTGGCTATTTTCGTATCTTACAAGGTATATTTGCTTTAATATAAATGAGTGTTTTCGTTAGAGTCGTAGACGTAGCTAACTAATGACTATTTCAAGGTGGGCGGCTTGCTTTATTTAAATATTAATCAAATCTGAAATCGAGACATTTTGTTGAAATGGTGTCAGTGGACGCGGTTATATGTCTCGAAATTCAAACGCTCCAGGCGGAAACTTTGTTCCAGACATTTATAATGTTCAGTGGGCAATTTCCATGTAAATATTTCAATATTCAGCCAGTCTTGGCGTAAGCAGAATTTTATCATCACGTAAATTTTAACATGAATTAGCCATAGTTCAGAGTTTTGAGACAAGATTTTAGTTTTGGGAAGATAATACTTTATCACTTCAAAATTTAGCGGAGGGAACTTCTCTGAATAAATGTGAATATTATTTTGTTCAAAAATTCGTGTGGTCCTTATTTTCACAATCTCTCAGATCTATTTTTCGTAAACAAGATTTTCAGAGACCTACGTCACTCTCCCATGGACTGAGATACTTGGGTAGCTTTCTACCATTTTATCGTTACCAGTTTTTTCTGTTTTATGTTTTTTCTAAATTAGACTTGCCTGGCGCCAACCAAATTGAAATTAAAGTCCGGAGGGAATCCTTATTTAAACCGATTTTAGTCAAGTTGAAAATTTATTTAAAAGACTTGGGATTGTTTTATCGATTTAACAACAGCTAGAATCCTCGTTTTAACTGGCGCCCTAACCTGCGTTGGGCAAAATTTGGGAAAAACAAATTCACGAGAGAAATCTACGAGAGTGTCTAAATTAGCTTATTTTTATTATATGCATGGCGAGTGATATTTTCTGATATTTTAAGCCCTGCTTAAAATGCCGGATAGGGCCCGATAGAAACCAGGCACGAACTTTACGGATCTATCCGTGTTCTATCAGGAAGACCTGACTAATCCTGTATTTTAGTAAATACCACAATGACCATCTATCCGGTATCTATCCGGGACGCGGAATCAGAAATTATTCTTGTCTAAGTCAAAACGATAATCTACCCGGGTCTACCTGGGACTTATGTGGGACGCGGAAACAAACATTCCTTTCCTCTAAGTTCAGAAAAAGCGTCTTTCCGAGTTTATCCGGGACCTATCTGGGAGTTTACTGTTGAAAAAAGTAACGAGTTCTACACTACGTTTATCCGTGTCTATCTGAGACCTATCTGGCAGTTTACCGTTGAAAAAACAAGTCCTACAGTTTGTGGTTATCCGGGTCTATCCGGGATTTATTTGGAACATGAAGACAAAAATTCATTTCCTCGCAGTTCAAATGAAGCGTCTATCCGGGTCTATCCGGAGCCTATCTGTGAGTTTACCGTTGAAAAAAGAAACACGTCCTACAGTTTACGTTTATCCGGGTGTATCCGGGACCTTTTTGGGACACGAAAACAAAAATTCATTTTCTCGAAGTTCAAATGAAGCGTCTATCCGGGCGTATCCGAGATCTGACCGGTAGTATTTGCATCGAAAAATTATAAAGTCCCGCAATGTACGCTTACCCTGGTCTATCCTGGACATATTCGGGACATGGATCCAGAATTTTATTTTCTGTGTCGTCAAAAAGGTTATCTGTCTGCGTCTATCCGAGGTCAATCCGGAAATATTTGCAACGATAAAGAGATCAAGTCCGATAAAGTATGTTTTATCGGGACTATCAGGGACCTATCCGAGACATGGACCCAGAAATTGATTTCCTGTAATGTCAAAAAGTGCGTCTATCTGGGCGTATCTGGGATGTGACCGGTAGTATTTGCACCAAGAAATTAAGCAAGTCCCGCAAAGTAGGGGAGACCGGGGCTAGTAGGGACACGGGGCTAGTTGGGACAAAGCGAGTTTTAATACTAATGTTGATTAATATTGATATTTAATACTAATATTAATATTATTGGGAGACCTATCCCGTACGTGGCAACCAAAAAGTTCAGCTATAATGTCAAAAACCTCAAACTTTTTCGCTCTATACATCATTCATATGAATGTATAACTTTTCTTGAAACGTATTTACATTTATGCATAAATTAATACCTACGCGTTTAATGTAGGTGTGAAGTCGTAACTATACGGATTAATAGCTCATAATCAGGAGAACATTCTGCACAAGAATCAATCGAGTGTTCCTCAGGACTTAAAATGGACACAAAAGGGCTCTTGGATCCCTGGATATCGGTACAATGTTTACTAGAATGGCCCAAAAAAACGTTTTTCGAGCTAGATGGCAAGAGACACCTCCCCAAAAGAGCCACCGGGCACTTGAAAATCCCAATATTTAACATGGGAAAATTTTGGATTTACGAAAAATTGAATTGATAATTCAGCGTTTGATCGAAAGTTGTCAAATTTTTCAGGGAGTGAAGAGGAATATCTACGATATAAAAGCATATCATAACATTTTGTTCTTACTCCTCCCCCATCCTCCACAAACACAACACCCCAAATATGTCCCAAAAATAATAAAAAAACTACATTTTTACGTATTATTGTTAATTTTCAGCATTTTCTGCCAACTTTTTAATACAACTAAATACTAATGTACAATTTAAATATTCCTTATGACTTGTCAAACAATTTTTAATTGCTTAAATAAATGTAACTTATTCAAACATATATATTTTTTACAAAACGTGTGAAAAATAATCGTATTTTCTGAATGAAATGTAATAATTAATCATTCTTCGGAGTCGTGTAATTTTTTAAAAACATTTTGTGATTATTTGAAAAACTAATTGTTGTTTATTTTTAAAATTTCAAAAATTGACCTTGAGATGTCTACTTTTTTCTCAAAATGGTATCCTATGCTACTTATTGTTAAATACTTACATAACTTTGATACTCTTCTTCTGATTTTCAATAAATTTCTATTTGATTGAACAATTTTTATTTGCTGAAGTAGTTTTTTTCGAAAAATTTAAAAAAATAAGATAAAATAGAACCCATAAAATTATTTTTCTTACTGTATAGTATGCAGAAAGAATATATTACCGATCTTTTAATTGTTTAAACAAATTGAATTTGATTCAATAATTAAATTTCTCGAAAAATATGTTGAAAATCGTATTTTCTGAATTAAACATAATATTGAATGATTTTGAAGAGTGGTGAATTCTGCTAAAAAACTTATGTCATTGTTTAAACAATTAATTATTGTTCAATTAAAATTTGTCGTCAAGTTGAGTACGGATAGTTTACATCTTTCTTGAAATCCTTTGTATACTATTATATGTGTTCCATTTTATATTATTTTTTAAAAAGTTTTTGCAAAAAAACTGCATAAGCAAATAAAAATTGTTTAATGAAATAGAAATTTGTTAAGCATCAGAAGAAAAGTAACAAAGTTATTTAAGTATTCATCAATAAGTATTATAGGATACCAACTGGAGAAAAAAGTGGACATCTATGGCTCGATTTTAAGAACTATTGAAAATAAACAATAATTATTTGTTTGAATGAACACATGTTTTTTTTTTAATTTACTCCTCCAAGCAATGGCCAACTATTACCAACACTTGAAGAATTAGAAATTGTTTAAAATGTCATGGGAGATATTCAAATTGTCCATTAGGAATTATTTTTGATAAAAAAGAAGGCAGAAAATACTAAAAATTAACAATAATATGTAATAATCTGTAAAAATGTAGTTTTTTTTTCTTCAATTTTTGGGCCTTATTTGGGGCATTGTGGCTGGTGGGAGGTTGGGTTTAAATTGGAAGATATGGTTATGGTTTTATTTCCTAGAATCAATTCCTGAAAAAGTTCAGCAGCTTTCGATCAAACCCTGAAGTATCAGTCCAATTGTTCGAAAATTCAAAACATTCCCATGTTACACATATGGGATTTTCAAGTGCCCGCTCGCACGTTTTAATGTTAGTATTTCAAAGAAAAAAATACGGATTTTCTTTCTCCAGAACTGGAAACATGTTTGGGGGGCAGTCGTGCCCACTAGAGTAAAATAAATTTTGCAATGCATTTTTGGACCACCCTAATGTTCACATTCAACTTGAAAAAATATTTCAGGTTCAAGTATTTTTTATCTGGAAGTATTTTTTTAACTTGAATTTTCAAATAAATTATTTGTAGTAGCTGCTTTTGTTTTTACTTTCCTTTACATTTTGGAGCTTTACAATTTGATCAGAAATCACAAATTAATTTCATAATTTAATTAAACATTTAAATATCAGAATTTGAATTTAAAAAATTTTAATTTTGAAATTACGCCTTTTTAAATCCACCTATTCATCAAATGTAAAGAAATGAACTATAATACATATAATTAGATGCACGCTATCAACAGAAGGATACTACAAATATAAATACGATAATATACATACTTAAAAGTAAATACGCTTTCATACACACACTCATATATATTTTTAATTCAGAATTTAAATGTTACCAATGTGTGATTTCGAGGGTAGGATTAGATGTATTGAATAAGTAACCAAAATGGACTTTTCTAAAGTGAAATTGTGAAGGTGAATTTCTAATGGTTATAGGTAGTTTGTTCCCAAGGCGAGCACCACGAATAACAAAAGACTTTTGAATTTTACACGTGCGGTGTGACTGAATTTTTAGTACTGTTTTCCTTTCACGGAGTTTGGAATGTGTTGGTTGATCTTTGTCAATAAAATGGAACAGGTTAAGAAGATAGTGCGGAGCTTCATTACTGAATAGGTTATAAAGAAAATTACTCATAAAAAAATTGTTTTCTTTTGGCGACGTTAAGAACTCCTGCTCTTTCTCTATACTAAGTAATATGTTCACTTTTGAGGATGTTATAGATGAACCGAATGCAAGCATTAAGCGCACGCTCAAGCTTGGCATTCAGCTCGTCAGTAATACCATCATATACCACACAGTCGTAGTCAAAGAAAGGATGGATCAGGCTTTTAACTAGGAGGATCCGCGTTCAGGTAGGAAGTGATGCTTTATTCCTGTTAAGCTGTTGGATGACTCTAAAGATTTTCCTTGAAATATCGCAAGTTGTTCATTCCAAGTCAGACAGCGAATAAGCATATAGCCTAAATGTTTCACAGATTCCATAAAGGGGATGATACGTCCATCGATCAAGAGAGAAGGAAGGATTGCAATTTTTCACGTATTTCACGACTATTTTACTAAGTGGATCGAGTGTAAAGCCCTACGTATAGCAAATACCAAAAATGTAGGCGCGGCTTTGGAAGACTTATTACTTTCAAGGTGGTGTAAAACAGAGGTGATCCACACCGATAATGTGATGGAATTCCTCAATAAAATTATGACTCGCTTAATCAGATTTTATGGTATCCGTAACTTCTCCAACCCAGTAAACGACCCTCAAGCGAACCTGACCGAATGTATAAACTGAGTATTGAAGGCTATTATCCAATCTTTTGTGGATAAGAATCAACAAGAACTTGATATACAGGTACATCTTCATGAATTTAGATATGCCTACAATATTACGGTCAATACTGCAACTAAATTAAGTCCCGTCTTTTTCAATTGTGGGAGGGAATTGAAGGCGGTTGTATCATGTGTGCAGTAAAGGAAGCATTGCCGTTTATAATATGCGCTGCTATCGCATTATGCAGTGTAGAAGGAAGCATTGAGAAGACCCATGAAGTATCGAGTGATGCTTCCCTTGCGGTTGGTATATTCTTCAGTAGAAGCTCAGCCTCGTCTTTCAAACTCGTCTACAGATGATGTTGTTTCTCAACACACGTACTGCGTCCCTGGTCGATGACGAGTGTCTGGAAAAGATCTCTGAAGTTTACCGAGTCAGTTTACTTACCGGAAGACTTCTGTAGATCTATTCGTGGAGTCTGAGACTTCAAACAATAGTCACTGAAAAATTGAACGAATACATGCATAGGTTGAAGAGCTTCGAGCATAGTTCTCAGCTCGATCTTCCGTTCTGTGTCGGGTTTTGCTGAAGATTTGAATAAGTCGTCTGCAAAGTACATGCTGCACTTGTGCTTTTCTGTTCGCGACTCGATGCAAGAAACATGATTCTTTTGCGTCTCGCCCCAGTAGCTTTTGATTATTTCTTACCGCGTTTGAATCGCAATTGCTATTGTCTTTCTCTCTTCTTAGTTCCTGAGATTCGTGACACTTCGACTTATAAGAACTTCGATTTCGGCTTGTCTGGTAATCAAAATCTCGATTTATAAGAGATTTATTAAGAGAGGTATCGCAGAGAAATCACGAAAAAGTGCGCATCGGGCATTATTTCTCGACTACCCCAACTTTCAAAGTCATGTTCTACGATTGCCTTAAAATTATCAGAATCTCTCCCCTATTTTATTTTTTAAAAGAAGACAAAAATCTTAACACTTTTTTGAGTGAATACATTGCTTCTTTAACTTTTTTTTTAACATTTAGGTTTCTTCGATTTTTGCATTAGTTTAAAAAAAAAGCTTGACCATTTAAAAATAACAAATGTCAAGCAAGAAAATGGACAAATTAAGAATTTCCGAGATGAATGTGCGATTGTACAGAGTATCCTCGCGCTCACGCTCGCATTCAGACGTCACGAGCCAGTACACCGTAGAACCGATATCAAGTAAACAACTTTTTTTGGTATCTTTCAAGTTAATTCACAGTTGTCTAAAAACATAAAAAAACTATTCAGAAATGTTTACCAGTGGGTGTAAAGAAGTTTAAACTTTATTATATTTGCTGTAAGCAAATAAAAAATATAAAGTCGCTAGTTCAAAATTGAAAGTAGTGTCAAATAAAAATTGCAATTTATATACTGCGGTATATTTAACATTTAGTTATTTACATATTTTAAGTACATGGTTTAAGCAGCAAAGAATGAGATTTTTAGGCCAGGAAACGAAGAACCAAAAAAGACGGATGAAGGAAATAATTAGTAACATGCTGAAAATTGATCTAAACCCTTCCTAATAGGCTATTAATGAATCTGTAAACGTACGATATCGATTGAACAATGGATAATTATTTTATATTGAAAAAGGGCGGTGATTATCACTTTTTCGAATTTATCTCGGAAACGGCTAATTTTTGAAAAATTAAGGTTTTATAGAAAAATGTGCAAAATTCTTTCCTCTACAAAAAAGGTTGTTCTCTTTTTTTATAAAAAAAAAATTTTTTGTTCAGAAAATAGAAAAAACCTCATATTTTGTGTGGTTTACACTTGTGCACGTGTCAGCTACAGTTATCCAAGAAAGAAGTACAAAATGCAGATTTGGTCATGATTGAGGACCATCTCTCACGCAGTGTATGCGAAACTGCAATACGTCTATTATTTTATTAAATATTCCTAAAATATTGCTCCATGTTTCACATTACCTTAGACATAGTAACCGTTTTAGATTTTCGTTCATACTTGGTAAAAAGTTTCTTTCATATTTGGACGATGCACCTGCAAATTTTCCAAAAAATAAGAAGACGCTTTATTATTCTAAGAAGGTATTATATGTAAAGATGTGAAAATCACTTTGAAATAGGAATCGGACGGTCCCCGCAGGTACTAAGTATGTTTTTATGGCAGGAAGCAAAAAAGTAACCCCTTGTAATGTGATTGCCTCTCCGCAGGCCAGGGAAGGGATAGAATCCCTTCTCCACTGTGTTATGAAGTACAGCAGTATACTATCAACTTTACTTATATATTTCTACGGTTTTGTCTTATTTCGAAATAATTTATTGATAAAGAAAATTTACATTTTCATTTTCTATATTTCGATAACTAATCTCCCAGTGGGCACAAAACCATGAACATCCAAAGCACGTCCTTGGGACGTTCCTAGGACGTCCAATGTCAGTCCAAACAAC
>CAKNWT010307330.1:0-14044 GCA_932066315.1 Andricus coriarius | reverse complement strand
TTCCATCATCGGACGTAGTAATTTTGCAGTCGACTGCGAATGGAACAACCTTCGTTCTATTTTCACATTGTGACCTGAAGTTAAATCACACTAGATTGCAAATAAGTACTGTAGTATCGTAAATTGATCAGGTTATACATTGTAATTTGAAAATACACTGCACGTATAATAACTAGCTGATTATAAATATCGCCAAAGCTTTTTTTACAGTGTATATATGGTATATATATTTATATATAATAAAATCCGGTATCAAAAACGAAAAAGCACTTCTTTCCACGTATTGCATTACCAATCCGCTTTAGCAATCGACTGCAAGAACAATTGCTTATGCAGCTTTGGTCCAGACAGTCGATTTCTTTGTTCATTCAAACAGTAGCCTGCTTTCGAAAAAAACCGTTCGCATGGAACGCTTGTTGCAGCAATAGAAAGGGACTTTGGGGATATTTGCGCCAATTTTGGATACGCTGCAGCCAGCTTTGACCATTCTTCCAAGGGATTTGCTTTCTCATTGACAACAGGAGCATTCAAAAAGACTGAAAACTTATCTCCTTGAGAGAAACTTTCTTCTAGTGCGTCCTTTTTCTGCGATCCTTCATGAACCACTCTGTGATATACATTCCACAAAGATGAAGATTTTTTACTTGCTAAAATGATAAGAAATATAATATTATTATATGCACAATTTACGTAAAATAAAAGCATCTCTAGGTAACTGTATTCTGAAGATAACTAATAAAAATTATAGACTGCGGCATGCTTATACCTTGCTGTGAAACTTGAGCAGGTTCATCTTCTTTTTGCTCCATATCGTTTTTCATCAAATCCCTGATGTAGTTAATTGCTCTTGAGCAAGCTAGAGGATCTTTGAAGTGGACTTTTTTGAATCTCGGATCGAGAATTGTCGCCATTGGGAGCAAATGGGATTTTTCACGATTCACGAAG
Organism: Andricus coriarius; assembly: GCA_932066315.1. Lineage (NCBI taxonomy): Eukaryota > Metazoa > Arthropoda > Insecta > Hymenoptera > Cynipidae > Andricus > Andricus coriarius. Next base: position 13,099 of record CAKNWT010307330.1, on the reverse strand, counting down.
CGACCCGTCATTTGATTCAATAACTGCTGCTGCAGTTGTCTTCCCATTTCGGTTGTTGGCTCGAAGTTTTCGACCGTTTCATTTAAACAAGATGCTAAAGGGATGACTATACTGTTGGTAACTTATTTTTCACCGCAGACGTGTCTAATTGCTTCTTCCATTGGTTCTAATATCCCCATGACCTCTTGCAGAATTTATATTTCCCTGGCATTCACCATGTCAGGCGCAGATGAGTAGGTGTAAATGATTTCAGTTACAACAACGCGCAATTCTAAGAACCTTTTGAGCATATAGAATACAGAGTTCCAACGAGTTGATTCGGCTTGCTTTAACCTTAAGTCACACGCTTTTCGAAGGTCGTCGCTAGCATTAATGCATGATTTAAACCAAGTTTTAACCACTGTTTCAAGTGCCTTTTCAACCGCTAAATTAAGAGGGTGTGCAAAGCATGCTATATGGCGATTTTTTCCTACAAATATCTCCACTGCTTTAACGTTAATTGGTGCGTTATCGGTAACAATTGCTGTAATCTTTTCAACAGATATTTGCCATTCTTGGCAAACTTCTCTTAATTTTTTAGCAATATGATCACCTGTGTGACTTGTGGACAATTGATGGACGTCCAAAACACCCGACTTGAAATCATTACCCTGTCTAAAATGTGCAGTCACACCCAAGAAACATCGCGTCTGCATAGTGTCAGTCCAAATTTCACACGTTAATGTCAAATCCTCCGCTTTTTTTAATTCCTGCTTGTATTTTGAGGAGAGCGTCTCGTATTTCGAATTAAGCGGTTTCGAAAAAGTGGTTCGGGATGGCATTTCATATTGCAGAACAGCACATTTTAAAACTTCTTTAAATCCTTCACGTTTGACAATCGAAAATGGTGTGCTGTCTTAGCAGGTCATAAACAAGATTCTATCGTTTAATGTTTTTTTACATTGTACCACCCTCTTTATACGACGAAAAATTGTCATAAGTCATTTTGAGATTTGCTTGTTTTAATTTGGATGGCTCTTTCGGTGCCTGATTTACTTTGGTTGAAACCTGTGAAAATAAACCAACAATAGTTTTAATGAAATCGATTTTTTTTACAAATTGTCATAAATTTTAGAAGTTCACAAACATATATTGTTTAAGGCTTTTTGACTCAAGCTCTAACCTCAAATTTCAATTGCCTCATTTTACTAAATAAATACTAGAATGAAAATTTCGTAGGTGCCAAGCAGTTGTCTTTTTGAAAATAGAAGTGAGTATGCAGAGGTAAACCTGTTCAATGTAATAATTTCTGAGTAAAATTAAATTTGTTAATGCTAACCGAAACTAACCTATAAACATTAGAAAATTTCATTTTGCGTAAAAATTATGAAAGTAAATAGTTTTCCTCCCATGAACAGTTTTATTAAAAAACAGGAGTTCCGTTTATAATTAAAACATATTTAATTCTAGTATTTATTAAGTAAAATAAGGAAATTTAATTTTGAGGTAAGAGGCAAGAGCTTGAGTCTAAGAACCTTGAGGCATGAATTTGTAGTAAATTATAAAACATAGTAGTCTTGAATAAATAACTCACCCCTTCAATTTTTGGCTTTTTAGCAGACATCTTTTCTGACAAATCAGCGAGATTGCGTTTTGATGGGCCAGGTTCTGAAGACGATTCCGACTGTCTGGACGATTCCAAAATATCCTTTTTTACCTTCGGCATGTGACTTTTATCTATAGTTGATTCATGAGCCGAATTAATGTGACTCCATAAATTCGCCGTATTTCCACAATACGTAAAAAGTTTAACACACAGATTGCAACGACATTTTTGGCCGACTGGTACTTCCGGAAAATATTTCCAGACTCCGCTCGTTTTTTTAGGCATGATTCATGAGCACCGTAAGAAAACTTCAATTTTGTAATGGCAAAACATTTTCTTTAAATACCTTCTATAAATGTAAAAACGTTTCTCAATATTCACATTGATACTTCAGAAATATTATCATTTTTTTGAACATTTTATTACACCCTACCAAAAAAAAAGTCAGGAATCGTCAGAAAAAAAGTCAGGACTTCTGACCATTTCTGATCACTTTTGTTACGTTTCTCGACAGAAATCGTCAGGAAAATTCAGAATTCATGATAAATGCTCAGAACTCGTCAGAGCTTGGGTCCGAAGGATAATCCTTTTATTAGGGGTCCAAGAATAGAATGCCATAAAACCTAATCCCTTTTATATTTCCCAGGTTATTTTATATTATTTATTTATATTTATGTATACATATTCTCTTTTTACTTATATTTAATTATTATTATTTATATGTATATGTATATTAAATGACTCTGAAGGTGAATCTGAAAATGTTGTCCGTTTTGACGTATCTCCTGCGGTCCTAACCGATGAGCTACCTGATAGGATGTGAATTAGCATATCTTCAGAAATAGTCAGACTCGTCAGGAATGGTCAGGATGTTCAGGAATCGTCAGAACTTCTGACCATTTGTGACGATTCCTGACTTTTTTTTAGTAGGGCACATTGAAAGGAGCGATTTGTTTGAGGTTAAAATAGCACCAATCAGGTAACACGCATATTACTTGAAATTACACCCAATATACCTGTGAGTGAACCATTTAAAAGAGTTAAGGATAAAGTATTCAACTTAAAAACTTACCAAACAATTTAAACATTCAAAAGGCCAATTTTGTCCAGTATCAAAAAGAGAGACACGAGAGAATATAAAGATCACCACGTGGCACGTTTCTTCACTTCTTTATTTTTAGCCTTTTCAGTTTTCACTTTCAAGTGTTTTCGCAAATGCCTAAGCTTATTGGTTACTAGTGCAGATGACATTTGAAGCCTCATTTCCAGTGTTAGTCTGCGCATCCATTTTTGCATAGAAAGTTGGTGAGCAAATTTACACCCGAAAAAAGGTTAGGACTCTTTCACACGATTCGAAATTAGCGACTTGCGCAAGTCAGTCAGCCCCGGCATTTTTCCTATTGGCTGACAGAAAGGCTGCGTCTTGCGATACCTTGTTTTGTTCCACCATGGTGTAAGACGACGTTCTGGTTGGCTAATTTGAAAATTTGTTAACCATCGAAAGTAAAACATCGATGTTTGAATCGATGAATCGAAAGTAAAACATCGATCCAAAAACATCGATCATCGCAAGGAAAACATCGATAGTTCCGATGTTTCCGCATCGATGTTGCAACACTAGGTCCATTAAATTGTAAGTTTCAATGTGTGCAGTAAGTTGCTGATGGACAATGCGTTCAAAAGGTTTAGACAAGGCACAGAGGATGGATATCGGATGGAAATCTTCGGGAGTGGTATCCCTGTAAAAAGGAGAGCATTGAAATGGATTATATGGCATTGAAAAAATTGTACACTTTAATGCCTATAAATCTAAACAAATTCCGTTTTTGTCCGAATGCGCTTTTTGGCATTCGACTATTTTTGTTCGAATCGTTTTGAATCACACAAAAAAATGATGGCATTAAAGTGGCTTCTTTGTGATGCCATTGATTTAATGCCATTGAATGCAGTTAAATGACCGTATCAGTTGAATGCCATGCAATGCCTTCAGTGATCGGAGGCATAGAATGGAACCAATGCCGTTCAATTACCAAATAGGTCGAATGCGATTTAATGCTTTTTTCGACCGGATATATCGAATACAATTAATGCATTCGAATGCCGTTGAATGAACACTCGGACAAAAACGGAATTTGTTTGGATTTATAGGCATTAAAGTGTTCAATTTTTTCAATGCCATGTAATCCATTTCAATGCTCTCCTTTTTACAGGGATGGTTAGATATTTTAGTAACAGGGCGAATAATCGCCTCTTTCCAGGTATCAGGAGTTACCCCCACCTGCAGAGATGCGTTACAGATATGCAAACGTTTGGTTGAAAACTAATATGTTTTAACTGAAGATTAAAATGTTTTGTTGAATATTCGTCTTTTTCATTGAACTTATCTGTTATTAATATCAAATTAAAATTTTTTTGTTGTTGAAATATCAACTATCACATTTTTCATTGAAAACTCAGGTTTTGAAAATAAATCTTCCCGGTTGAAAATTCAACTGTTTTATTGGAAATTTATGTATTTTGTTAAAATTTAATTTCTTTGGTAGAAAATAAATTTGTTTAGTGGTAAATACAACTGTTTGGTTGGAAATTAAGAGGTTTAAGTTGAGGATTCACGTATTTTGTTGAAAATTGGTATTTCTTGGTCTGTTTGGTCAAAAGTTAATATATTTTGTTGAGGATTCATGTATTTTTGGTTAAAAATTCAACTACTAAATTGATACAAACTTGATCCAAAAAGACGAGTTTCCAACCGAATAGTTGTATTATCGACAAAAAGGATTATTTTTTAACCAGTTGCATTTTCAACGAAAAGAGATTAAATACTTCCACAAAATTGAATAACAATATTAGTCTTGCTGTCATGGCTTGCACCAACCTACAGCCGCAGAAGATGAAACTGGCCTGATATAGTGGGTGCAGCCGTCGCAGTGGAAATCTAACATGCGGGTTCGGCCACAAGGCTAGATTCGCAGGAATCCCGCCGTGCGGCCGCGGCGAGCCGACTTGGGATCAGCCGCAGCATTCGAACTCCATCTTTAGGCCGTCGGAGGAATAGTTTGGGATTGAATTGAATGAACTTTGAGTCAAATAGAATTGTTCTGGGTTGAAATGTTGTCAATTATACTTTACGGAATTAATTAAATGGACTTCACCATTCGTCCTCCCCTATTGAAAAACTTGTCGTCAAAACCGACGACAATAATTGCGTCGAAAACGACGTCAAAAATAACGTCGAAAGCGACGTCAAAAACAACGTCAAAAATTGGGATAGTTTTTGACGTCATTTTTGACGTCGTTTTCGACGTTATTTTTGACGTCGTTTTCGACGTACTATTTTTTTATTAGTTAAAAAACCTGAAAAATTCTTATTTGTATTTTATATTATATTAAAAGAAGAGAATTAACACAAAAAAAGTACTATGCATTTATTTTAAAACGTACCATAAATCGGGGTTAAGCGGCGCATATGTTGGAGAAAGCGGCGCACGCCTAATTCTGTATTTAAAGCGCGATCTTGCTTCTCATAGGTTTTGGAACTGATGTTTTACAATGCTTCGTTACAAGCCTGTATATATTTTACATAGAAGATGCAAATATCGCATTCAGAAATGCAGAATCAAGGGTGCCCCGCTTTCTCTCACATGTTCCGCTTAACCCCGGTTTACGATACTTAATATTATTTATGGGAACTCACGGTTACAAAAAAAGAATGGTTTAATTTTTTGCTTTTTATATTCAGTTTATTAATTAGCTATTTGAGTAACAAATTTATGTACATAAAACGACGACATAGAACTTATTTCGCAAATAAGTGGCAATAATGAAAAATAAAAAATAAACATTTGCCTTATGCTTATACACAGCGCATATAGTATCATACACGGTGCTATCAGCAGATAGCTTTATATTGAATGAAAGCGTCGATGTAACAATATAAATATTCTAGGGCTCCTCTTCTCCTAAGTAGTGGAAATTCCTTCGTTGTGATTTTTTCTCAAATGCAGAAGTTTTTTTACAATTTTATATAACTGTCGTTAACCGAAGACTATTATTTTAAACAAAAAAAAAAACATTGTAATTTCTTAAATTTAAGGTTAGAGTGCCTGAATACCCAGGGTAACCTGAAGTCAAATTGAAGTTACTATAATCTTTTTCGTTTGATTTTAGTAGTTGTCGATAGAAAATATAGTAATATAAAATTGTAAAAATAACTTCTGCACTAAATTGAGCAAAAATCACGACGGCGGTTTTTTCACTACTTACGCGCTAAAAAATATATTTCTCCGTAATTGCCTATTTCAGCAATACTAGTGTATCGATCACGTGGTAACGAGCACGAAGCAATTCATTCTACCGGCAAGGTGTGACGTCATATTCAAATACTCAATTAATTAATAAGAGTATAAATTAGGCACCGCACATAAATACTCTGTGCTATCATTTACTATATGCACACACACTTTTGAAATCTCAATAGTCAAAATAGCAGATTCTTCATCATTAATTTTAACAATTGTTTGTAACATACTGCAACAGTTATCATTGAATTTTGCAGTATCAATGGTCTGAACCATTGTATACTCTCTTTGAGTACATAAATCAACAATAAAGTAATCTAACTTAATATAAGAGTCGTTACTTAACTGTGCAAATGAATTATTGGATCGTTTGTTATTTTTTGAAGATGCCACATACAAGCACTATTTTTTACAATCTTGTGATACGCAAGAGCTTTTTCGGAAAGGTTTAATTTTTCTATCCAGAACTTTCATATCTATAAAATTGAAGTGAACGAGAGAAGTGAGCTAACGTTAGATCTTTTACTGCACTCTTATTGGTTGACTCTAAGAACTGAACATAGCAATGTAAAAGTCCGCGAAATTTGAAAATATAAAATGAAAAAAAACTACCATTTAATAAAATAAAATGACTGAAACAATTACTATGTACGAAAATTAATTTACGTTAGTCAGATTCATTTGTTAATACAATATTATGTAGCTCAGGGAGCCAACATTGGCTACGAGCGGATCATCGTACAGTGTTTATGAGCGGATCATCATACAGTGTTTGGAGCTCCTCTTTGGTACCTTCCCCCAACGTTAGGAGCCGAAAGAGTCCGTCGTTACCGATCATGTACGAAGATGAAAAGAGCCGGTTGGCGCGCAATTTGAATGCCTACATTTAAAGTTTGATACTTTTCGCATAGCTCATACATTAATTTAGAAAGAAAAGTATTGTCTTTTTTCAAAATGTTTGTAATTATTTATTCATGCTAATTATGCATACTTTATGATTTAAAAAGTGCGTAGGCGTATTTCAATTGATTAAAATGCTTATGAATGAATTTTATTTTATGTTTAGAACTAATTTACGAACTGAAACCCCAATCAGAGGGCAATGCAATTAACAACTAATATTTTCTTTAGTTTCATAGTTTTACGGTTTGAAAATGTAGAATAGAGTAGAATTGTATTTCTCCATGTACATCCTCCTTAGATTTGTACATATACTACCTTTGTACCTTCTGAATAAAATACTTTCACTTTGGAACTTTTTGCCATACTTCGCAGTTGCAAAAATCATATGTTTAGCTCATTCATGCTATTCTCCGCTTATTATTCTTACAATCATTGATTCTGAAATTGCTTAATATTTCCACTTGATATTCTCCCTTTATGAGCCTTATTCTAGATAATCTAATCCATAAACACATTAGTATTTCTACAATATTTAGCTCAACTAAAGTCGATTAACAATCTGTTTCTTTTAATCGTCGCTTATAATTTCATCTGCGATTACTTCCTCGGTTACTTCTTCTTTGGAAAATTTCAAGTTCAAAAATTTATTTCTTTAATATAAAACTGGGCACTCTAATAAACATAAACCTACAAAAAAAGTGTAATAGAATCTGGTGGCGATTTGACGTGGAAACCTTGAAAATGACCTGTAATTTAATTTCAAAACGTTGCTTTTTTTAGTAATCACTTTTTAATAGAAAATCATTTTGAGTTTTGTAATCTTCACAAAAATGAAGGAATTCATTTAAAATATGAAAAGATTTCAAAACATTTAAAAGAAAATGCAGATTTTAAAGATTTAAAAATGAAATTTTTAAGCTTTTTCAGGATTTTGAAAGGTTTAAAGATAATAAAAAAATGTTGTTAAGATTCCTGTGAAAATTTAAAGTGTTTCTGACTTAAAATTGCTTAAAAGGATATAATTTTGTAACATTACACATTTGCTGATTTATTCATCCATTTATAGCATTGAAAATGAGAGCGTGGTTTTATATTTTTTTTAACTTTCAAAAGTCAGTTCTGACTTGATCTTCGTAATATCTTAAATATATTATATATATATATCGTCCTATTACTATAACTTAAAATATTAAAGAAAGTATAAAAAGAGCAACCGCCTGTTTGTTTATGGCGTTAAGTTCAGACGAGAAAAATATGTACAAAACCCTCTCTTTATTTCTATGGGGCTTTGAAACTATTGTGATAATTAAAAAAGTATTAAAATCATAATTAAATTAATTTAACCTGACCTGGAAAATTGTACAGTTAAAAAAATAAAAAAAATATATAAAACTACGCTATCATTTTCTAGGACTTTCCAGGTCAAGGTTGTTCCATTTTCCATGTCAACTTAAAACTATTTAATTATGATGACAATTCTTTTGTATATATTCATAATAGTTTCAAAATTATATCATTTTAAGCAATTTTAAGTTAGAAACATTAAGAATGGAGCGATTACAATTTTCTTTTAACTGAAAACTTTTTAAAGTAGTATTATTTGTTAAATTGGCATTTATACATCAAAATTTGTTTTTTAATCATTTTAAATATTATCTCAAAATTATTATTTTTTAAAATAAAAAATCACTACAAATTGTCACAGGAATCTTGAAAAAAGGTTTTAATTATCTTTAAACCTTTCCAAATTCTGAAAAAAACTTAAAAATTTTATTTCAAAATCTTTAAAAATATATGTTTTGTTTTAAGTGTTTTGAAATCTTCTCATATTTTAAATCACTTTCCAAATCTTTGCGAAGTTTACAAAATTCAAGATGATTATCTTTCAAAAAGTGACTATTGAAAAAAGCAACGTTTTGTAATTAAATTACAGGTCATTTTCAAGGACTCCACGTCAAATCGCCACCATGTTGTATTACACATTTTGTGTAGGTTTATGTTTATTAGAGTACCCGGTTTTATATTAAAGAAAGAAATTTTTAAACTTGAAACTTTTCAAAGAAGAAGAGAGCGAGGAAGTAATCAGAGATGAACTTATAAGGGACGATTAAAAGAAACAGACTGTTAACCAACTTTAGTTAAGCTAAATATTGTAGAAATTTAGATGCTAATGTTTTTATGGATTAGATTATGTAGAATAAGGCTCATAAAAGGGAGAATATCAAGTGGAAATATTAATCGATTTCAGAATAAATTATTGTAAAAATAATAAGCGGAGAATGGCATGAAAGAGCTAAACATGGAATTTTTGTAACTACGAAGCATGGCAAAAAGTACCAAAGTAAAAGTATTCTACTCAGAAGGTACAAAGGTAGTATAAGTCTAATGAGGATGTACATGAAGAAATAAAATTCTATTCTATTCTACATTTTCAAACTGTAAAAATATGAAATAAACAAAAAATTAGTTCATAATTGCATTGCCCTCTGATTGTTTCTTCAGTTCGCAAATTAGTTCTAAAAATACAATAAAATTAATTAATAAGCATTTTATTCAATTGAAATTCGCCTATTCACTATTTAAATTGTCAATTATATATATATATATATATATATATATATATATATATATATAGAAAGAAATTGTCGATTTGATTCTCCGAGTTGCAGAAGGATGTGATACTTTTGGGAAATGTTTTTACATTAACGGACCAGAAGGATCAGGAAAAGCTTTTCTTTATACAATTCTGTTGTACTTATTGAAAGTTCAAGGTGAAAATATTTCCGCGATGGCCTTCACCGGCATTGCTGCAACATTACTTCCTCATGGAAAAACAGTGCACTAAACTCTTGGTTTGCCAGTGTCTCTATTTGCAGACTCGACCTCCAACAGTTCAGCTCAATCAAAAGAAGGAAAAAGATTGAAAGAAGCAGACGTATTCATTTGGGATGAAGCACCGATGGCACCACGTTTTGCACTCGAAGTCATGGCCAGAACATTGCGTGATTTCATGTCTAATGATTTGCCATTTGACGGAAAGATTGTTGTTTCTGTGCAATTGCTGCGCGTAAATGAACGAGCAACTCACAGTGAAACGGTCAACTCATCAATCGAATTAAGTACTGTGTGGAACTGTTTCAAAATGCACTGTTTATCAGAGAACATGAGAGCTTTACCAGCCTTAGAAATGGAGCTTTATTTAAATGATATATGCTTCTAATTATATTCATTTTGTATTTGTATATTTTCAACAGGTGGCATATTGCTTCTAATTTAGCTACATTTTATGAATAATTCAATTAACAATCATTGCACAATTGCCATGCCAATATTATTACAAAAGTGTTTCACATGGTATGAACAATAAGGATATATACGATCTCTTAAAGTTAGCACGCTGTATTGTAAGCTGATTCTTCGGCATATTTGATGGTGAACGCCCTTTGCAGCATGGATAACCTTTAACAATTGCCCATTTCCGGATTCAAATGCATATGCATTATGAGACCAGAGTGGTCCCCAATCATAGACACTTCGTGCCATATGTAAAAGTAAATGAACGTTAAAGGTCATCGATACTTTTGAATAAAGTATTTCCGTTTTAGCAACGAACTCGTGTAACAATTGATCAGCCAGATCTACTTCATGTACCTCAACATTGTCCTTTAATAGCAAATACATACCTTCAACGAAAAGAGCCCAGTGTATAAGAAATTCTATTGGTAAAACGTTTATCAGAATTGGTAAACTATAAAATAGGGTCCAATTTTCCCATTCCCGCGCTTTCCAGAATTCTTTATCAGAAAACGAACATGTTAATCGAACTACTTGATGAGGCGCTTTAAAACTCTTTAAGAGTCTATCAATTTCAGAAATTATTTGCTTGAAGAACAAACCAGATTTGTTTGCATTACCAAACCATTTTGTGGCAAATTGTTTACTCATGCCAGTAAAACAATGCATGCTACCTGCAACTACACCAAAAATAATGTTGAAATGCAATAAATTTATTAATGGGGATGGACCCTTCACTCCAAAAACAGGTTTGTTAGAAGTTAATGCGCTTTTCATGTGTTTGAACGTGTCTTTAACGTTCCTCTCCTTTGGCACGGTATTTAACAGAGGATATTTGATGTTGCCAGAACGTTTATTGTCAGGGTTACTTTTCACCGACTCGCCTGGATGTAAACACTGATTGCAACCATATGATCCGTTAAACTAGACGAATCTTTGCACTGGGGTACGGGCTACAGAATCCACACAACATATCAGAGCAAATATTTTAATGAAAATTTCGGCTCCGTTTATTATGCACTGAACTCCGTTTGTTGAAAGACTATGCATTTTTTCGACAAATGGGCCGAGGAATACATTCATAATGGGCTTATTTTTTCCAAACCAAAGACCCACTAAAATCAATTCTTTGGTTCTAACATGGTAAGGTTATTCATTCACCATCAAGTATATGGGCCATATAGAATAAGTGGAGCTTTTGAATAACGGCGCACCATCAGTGTTGAAAGTTACAGTGGCGTACCGACGTTTGTCAGCTGCACTCAAACTTTTTACAAACTCCCTACATCGTTTTCCGTCATAAATATCTCTAATCACATTTTTTTCCGAGTTCTTTCATCAACAACATAATTATAGTATTCACAATTCGACTCAATCAGTTTCGAAATAGGGGAAGCAAAGTCTAACATCATGAAAAAGTCTTGATACGTATAATCTTTAACGTCGATGTTGCTTTTACAAACTTCACATTTTACAAAACGATCTTTACGCGTGAATTTACCATCATACGCGCCACATTTTGTGCAAGTCGCGTGGAGTTCCGTGCAGATTTTAGGTTAAAACAGTTTATTGATTAAATATCTAGTGTTCGGTAAAATGTGGAATGCGAAAATACAATTTATAAGCATAAACAAATCTGTTATTTCTGTTAAAGATAAAGCATGTACGAGAGCATATTTCAGTCTTCAACCTTTATCTAGTAAAGAGAATAAATGGTTAAAACCACATCCGCATAATTAATTTAGAGAAATTAAGAAAGTAAATACATTTTTACATTACAAATCTTTTATAGGGAATTATCATTGAATTGTTAGAGAATATGAAAATGAATTATTAAAATTATAGTTAAAATGCGTTCACAAGCACTACAGAATGTAGTAAAATTCGTGAATTTTGATAATATAATACGAAGTAGAAAATAAAGTTGACACAGCTTAAAAAGGAATGCTGTAAACTTACGAACTGATACATGAATTTTATTTTTAACTTTAAAAAGAATGCGGAACTATGACGTAATATAGACGCAGAAAATTATTTCCAAAATGCGTCGATACTTGTAAGTCAGGGTTAAACATTTGGGGTCGGTGCGGATAAGTGTGATGCAAAATTAAAAAGTTATACTTTGTTTAATGATATTTAGAATATTTTAAAAGGTTCTACAGTGGGACTTAGAATTATGACCGGTTTCGGGAATTGCTCGCAGTTTCCTTGGACATAAATCCAGACACTTCGAACGTAAATAAAGTCCGGCCCTCTCTGCTGTTTGTCACGCTTAAGTGAGAAGGCCTCCCTTGCTCTGCACATCACCACATTCCGAGGCCATCAGTCTTCGGAAGAACTTAAACTAGGACGCCATAATTCCAAGTTCCAGTGTACCTTCATATCCTTCCAAAATTATTTTTGAATTTGCTCGAAGAAAATATTTTTTTCATTTTATCGGGTAGTGCGTTAATATCTTCAAATTTTTCGTCATCATGGTTAAGTGTGGTACGCGTAAAAAATCAAAAGCAAGATTTTAGATGTTCGTACTTTCGTACATATTAATACAAACTCTACCGATTTTTAACATATGTCCTAATTTTAAAATTTTGATTATCTAAAAATATTAATGACAATAAAAAATACAAATTTGAATCTGATATGAAGATTACAGTGATATTTAAAAAAATTGCCTACTTTAAATTCATTAACCTTTTCAAATAACCTGCAACTGTTGACCGACGTTTGTATTTCTCAATGTAAACATAAAAAATTCAAGCAGCTGTCACACTTACCCTGAGTCTCATTTTTAATTACCCTTTAATTAAATTTAAAAAAAAATTAATTTTTTCTTAGCTTGAACTGATCTCGTATCGAAACCTTTGTCACGTTTCTTTGCGAAATCTGCGAGCAATTTTTCTATAAACGTTCCCTTAACAGTGGTTTAAAATTACAAAGTGGTCCACACGTTACAAAATTAAAATTAATTAAATTCATCATTCATCCGGAAAAATAATAAAAATCCAATATTTTCGAGAAA
>CAKNWT010307317.1:0-10716 GCA_932066315.1 Andricus coriarius | reverse complement strand
GTTTTACAATATTATTCATTTTGCTTGAGAAAAGAGCAAAAATTATCCTTGTGCAAAGTGAGGTTGGGACGCCGTACGGTAATGATGTTTGGCGTGTTCTGGTATCAACTTAAAGTAAATAGAAACATAAATTAAAAAAAGGAACTGACCATTTTGTAGAGGATGATAATAATTATTTATTAAATAAAAACAAAAATTAGTAAGAGTTTGCAATAAATGTCATACTAATGGGACTTCAATTTTGCCTTCAATTTGACAATCACCCATCTATCACTATAAAAATGGATTCCAGTGATAATCAGCAGTTTGAGGCCCGAAATAGCAATTGATCTTTGTAATCGAAAAGTGTATCTTTGCAATATTATTGAATAGAATTTTGTTTTGCAAGACATGTCGTCGAGACAAGGTTCTCGATGGTAGTATTTGCATCGGTGGAAATGGTTTCGTTTCAGTTCTAAGGCACGACAAGGTTTTTGAGGAAAAATACAGACCGGCTGCACTCGATCTCAGGGCCGAATGACTCAAGTGGTGAAATCTAGTTGGGAGCCGGATTTCTGGCAGAACGTGGTTCCGACCTCTTCCGCCCTCGAATCATCCACTCAGTGGACAAAACATAAAAATACGTAATTAGAACATCCTAAAAACGTTTTTTTGGACGTAAAGTTAAAAAAAACCTCATCAAAACGTTTAAAGAATGTTCTGTGTCAGGCCAAATAACATGGGAAGCTTTTGGAACGCTCTAATGACGTTTTTGGACATTTTTGCCCACTGGAAAGTCTTCTTTCATGCCTTTTGGACCACTCTAATCGCAATGATGAATCACTATGCATAAAACTTGACGCAAACTGGAAAACTTCCAATTTGTCTCGAGATCACCGAAGAACGACTTCCTCTCGACCTTGAGACGTTGCATTAACTTGTCTGTTGCATTCTGTCGATCAGGAATCTCGTCAACCTGCCAGATTAACGAAAAAGCCTTATTTATTGCCTCAAATTTATGTTTTTATTTGTATTTTCTATAGTTCTTTAAATTTTCCATTCTTTACTTCATATTTCGAATTCTGCATTTTTATTTATACAATTTTCTTTCTATTTTCAGATTTTCCTGTTAATTTTCTTGCTTAACTTCCCATTTACATTTCACATGAACGAAAATTAAAATTCGGAATGACAATTTTTCATTCCTCGTGCATTTCCACTTTTAAATGTTCATATTACATTTTCCTGATAATGCATAGAATTTTCGATTTTTCTTCCTTTAAAAATAATTCATATTTCTGTTTTTTTTTGTTGGCCATATTATTTTTGTTTTAATCTTTCATTGTACTTTTTTATGCCAGTATTTTTTTTTTTTTAGTTTTTATTTAGGCATTCATTCATTTTCTCTTTCAATTTAATTTTAATTGTTAATTTCATTTTATACTAATTTACATTTTCAATTTCTATAAAAAAAATACTTGGTACGTTCAGGGGGACGGGGGGTTATCAAAGTATTATTTTCCATATTAAAAACAATAGAAAAAATAATCACGCAGAACGCCCCCCTAAAGATACTGAAAAATATATCACGTATTTTGTGAAAGATTCTCTGCAAGCTTAATTTTCTTAATATTCGGGTCTTTCATATTTTCAATTTTCAGTCCTTCCGTTCTTAATTTTACATTTATATTTTCTTGTTAACTCCATTTTCTTTTAAACATTAAATTTTTTCAAAATTACTAATTTTAGGGTTCCGTAGCCTCGGGGCCCCGCCCCGGGCAGAAACTTATAAGCTCGGCCGGGTGTCCGCTTGTCCGTCGTTTACCGCTCATAATATTTCAAGTATTTGAGGTATTGGGCTAAAATCTTATATGAATATTTATAAGTTATACAGCATTCGACGAAAACTATTTAGAACTCGAAAAATCTTGAACGTGCTAAAAATAAGAACCACCCAGAAAACGTTGTCATGGGTTGCTATTGAATGAGTGGGCGGGATAACGGAAAGGGAGGGGTGTGGGTTAGAGGGATGGGGGTGGTGACAGACTGGAGTGGGGGAGAGGGGGTATGTGGGACGGGGAAACATTAGAGGAGATGTGAAGTAATTTAGGTTTCTGCGAGAGTCGCAGTGACGCGGGGGGCGGCGCAGATCAGGGTAAAGATCTCGTAAAAATTCTATGAGTGAAATGGAACGGGAGAGATGTGGTAGCGAGGGGAACAGAGAAAGGTGGTAAATATAAAGTCAGGAGGCGTGGGATAAGGCGGAGTGAAAATGCTAAAACTAATTGTACCAATCCAAAAAACATGTTTTTAGAAATTCAAAAAAATTCTAAATTAAACAAACAATTTTCCTTCAATTTCTCATTTTTTATTATATTACTCACTAGTAAAAACTATAAATATGTGACGATCCACGAAGAAGCCCGGGAGCTGTATTTTACAGGGTATCTGTAAAGGTTTTTAGCTTAATAACAAAAGAAGTAATTGACTTAAAAAGTTTATGATTTTTGCAAATGAAAGAGGAACTCAAAAACTATCGATTTGTGCAAGTTTTAAGTAAGCCCGTTGTTTAGTGTCAATTTACATTTTGTAAGAATGATTCTTATCAACATTATTAAAGGTTATTGGGTTTTAATTGTACTTTTATGGGGTTTTATTTTTGCTCACTTTTCATTCAATTGAGATAAATGTCACAGTACCGTAAAATGGGGCTAAGCCTCTCGTTTTTTCGGGGTTTAAAAATGAAAAGCAAGAAGGAATTTAAATTATGTATGATGCCGTAAACAAATTTATAATCTCTATCTGACCGTCTTTCTAACTAGAAAGTAAAAAATGCATTTAATTCATAAACAACTATTTATTATCCCTTGAAGTGTGAGCGACTTTACCCCCCAATGTATATCTGTAAAAAAAAGTAGTTGGAAGGAAAAAACCACATAAAAAGTAATTATTTATAAGTTTTCTAGTAATTTTAAAGCAATAAATAAAGTTACTTAAAGTTATGAGAAAACGTTAAATAAATAATCTTCTTACTGTCAATTAGAACATAACCAGATTAATTTTTAATCTCACGTGTAAGTAAGGCATATTAAAATAAATCTTATAATTTGATATATTTTCTACTTTTTGAACGTTGTGAAAGGTATTTTTGATTTCTTAAGCGGAGTTATTATCCAGAGAAACAATTTTTCTCTGATTTATAATAAAATACTGCGAGATGATTCCTACCACAAAAATGGAAATTCTTACAAAAATTGTTCTGCAGAATGAAAAAAAAAGATCGCATTCATGTAAAAATTCGCATAAATCTTGTTCGGGTGTTAGAAAATATCATCCTTTGAAATAAGATTTCAACAAACTTTTGCAAGTTAAGGTTCTTACGAGTTTATTTAAACAACCGAACCAAAACTGAGAATCTTATACAAATGCACTTTTTATTCGTTATAATTAACGAAACTGCACCGAGAAAGACTTAAAATAAATGTTTAAAATTTTCGAAGAATAAAAAAATCTCTTATCTTACAATTTATTAATCAGGGAAGAAGATAATGAATTATAAAGAATAAAGTTGCGGGAGGGCCGGCTTCCCACACACGCGCCGCTTAGCCTCATTTTACGGTAATTATCAAAATTGGTTAGAAATAGAACAATAGATGTTAAGAAAGTATTTTCATAATGATGCATAATGACCACAAATATTTGTTTTTAGCATTTTGGAATATAAAAAAGTACAATTATTTAAAACTGGGTAAAAAATAAGAGAATAATTATTTTGGTGGCCCGATTACAGGGTCTAAAATGATGTTTACTGGGACGTTTACAGGGACGTTTACCATATTGCTTTGTGATGATCTAAATTTTCAAATATACCTTTTTGAAATATTTCGATATAATTCGACCCCAGGAGCTCGAAAATACAGTTTTAAAAAAATGTCCGTGTGTGGGTGTGTGTATGCATGTAACTTTTTTCTGTTCACCACATCTCGAAAAGTAAAAGAGCTACAATCATGAAATTTGGATGAATTGTAGCTTTGACTAATATTTAGGTCTATATAGGATTATAAGCTGAATCAGCCATTGAGAAGTAGTTTTTACAAGTTTAGAGATTTAAAAAAAGTTACCTTGTTTATATGAGAATTTTGGTTTATATTCAAAATACAATAATACGATATCTAGTGTATTTGTTCGCGTCTTCGAGACGCATCGATTGACCTATTGTTGAAATTTTCATAACCTACTAGTACCGATTTAGAAAATTAAAAAAAAAGCGGTTTATTGTGTTTATATGAGAAAATCTTTTTTTATATTCAACATACAACAATACAATATCTAACATATTTGTTACCGTCTTTGAGACGCATCCGTTGACCTATTGTTAAACCTCTTATAACTCATCATTACATATTCATGAAGCTTAAACAAATAGTTCATTCTGTTTATATGAGAAAATCTTTGTTTATATTCAAAATATAACAATACGACACGTAGTGTATTTGTTCCCATATTCAAGACGCATCCATTGACCTATTGACGAACCTTCTATGAGCTCTTATGATCTAGCAATGCCGATTTATACATTTAAAAAATATATTTAGGCGATTTAGAAAAGGAAACGAACGAGAATTATGCCCTTTTCGGCCGTGCACGGCCGAAAAGGGCAATTAGAAAATCAGCCAGACTCAATTGAAAAAAAGGTATCGCGGATATTAGTTTTCTGATTTTTGCATTATATATAGAGTCATTCTCAATCTATCGATACACGGAATAACAAATTTTTCAGTTTTCGGCGCGTTAGGTTCTTTTTCTCGTGGCACCTCACATATTATACATTTGTTCGCGTCTTCGAAGCGAATCGATTGCTCAAATTAAGAATCTTTTGTGACCTAAAATAACCTACCAATATCGTTTTATCATCAATAAGTAAATAAATTATTAAATAAATAAATATAATATAAATACAATGTAAAATAATAATAAATAAATTATTCACCTTGTTTATAAGAGTATTGTTTATATTAGGCATATAAGAGTACTGAATTTGATGTAATTGTTCGCGTCTTTGAGACGCATGGATTGATCTATTAAGGAACTTTCGATTACCATTATTGATTAACTAACAGTGACTTAGAAACTTTTTTGGAAAAAGTCACATTGTTTCTATGAAGAAAATCTTAGAATTAATTTGGTTGTTCATTGTAAAAGAACACATCGCTTGACATTTTAGTGGGCTCTCTGATTTTCTCAAAATAATATTTTCGGTAAGACAGAGACATAAGCTTGAAAAACATTGAAAGTATCCATTTTTTTCTTTTATTAGTGAAAAATCTCCCTCGATGAGGAAACATATTTATTTGATTCACTGTTAAAAATAATATTAAATTTAATATACCCATGTGTATTAAAATTAATATATCAAGCATATATAATCGCTATTAAGAGCGTGTACATTACATTTCATATACATTCATGTTAATCACTTACAAGAAAAATCAGGTGATTCTACTTTACACAAATTCAAAATAAGTTTAGCAGTTATTTTCGATCCTAAATAATAAAACATGATACCTTCTTCCTATTAAACAAAAATAAAACTGGATTTCAAGTCGAAAAGTTAAATTAAGCAAATAAATAACAGAGCTAACCTACAATCAACTGTATTCGCATTACATTTTTACCATTTAGAGCGAATTTAGGGAAATGTTCCACCCGTATATTGCACTTTCATCATAAATAAGAATTCAGTCGACGAACTCTAGATTATTAATTTAACTGCCAATAGTTGACAAGATTTGAAGAAATGAAAGCACTTTGAGTTTTCACGCAACTGATATAACGACCTGTCTAATAAATTTAATACACATGTATATTAAATTCACTACATCAATGTATGTTATAATTCAGTAGCGGTAGTGCATATTTGCTTCACACACACATGTATATTAAATCTGATACAGATTTTTCCAACAGTGTTGCTAAAAGGAAAGAAAATGAGAATAAAATGAGTTCACAAATAATTAGTTTTAGTCATAGGTGATAGTTAATAGGATAAATTAGATAAATATCTCACGAAGATCTTTCGGGTCACAAATGATCATTTTTTAAATGAAATTAAACTTGATATGTTTTAGTGCGTCAAAAACTTTATAAATCGTGGCAAAAGCAAGAATTATAATTTACGACGATCTGTTTTACACGTCAGAAACTCTCATGAAGAGTCTTTTTTTGACGCGGTAAAACTTTTATTTACTCCAAAGATTCCAAAGCCTCCTACTCCCTCGCTTTTAAAACACGCCGCAGCATATTTAAGAACTTTTAACATTCTTTATTTGGAGCGAACCACTCCGAACGTAAACGAAATATTTGGCGCCGTGAGTTTCTTCAGATGGTATATTTTTTCTGATAAAGTTATATGCTTGTTACAGAAATTAAAAAACGTTTTCAATATTTCGGGAGATCTTAATAATGAAATTGACGAACATACTGAAATTTCCACTTTTTTGTGTAATGTCTCCTTGTACAGAATTAGGTCAGTGACTTAGCTCTGAATCTAAATGCAAATCAAATACAGTAAATTTGAAGTGATTAATTATATCACATATAAATAAAAATGCCAGTTTCTTCATTTGTTGTACATAATAGGAATTCTTGGCACAAGAAACACAAATTTGAAACATTATTATCTTGGCAGAGAACCGGAAAATTTCTTCTTCATAATATGCTGGTCTCTGGGTTACGAACGTCTGACTCGTAACGGCTGTTACTACTGCACTGAAATAATTATTCTTACGAGGCAGCGTGAATCATCACGTGTACAATAATTGTGTTCCTAGGATAAAATATCAAATTTTATGATGGATTTACTAAAGCCAATAATATTACTTGTTCCTTTTCATGACTTTGAGGCCTTTGTTGCACTTGTGAAAATTCGACTAAAACTATTGAGGACCGCTTTAAGGTTTTTTTTTGCTATGAACTCGTTCTAATTTTAACTCTCGAGTTAAAATAAGATCTTAAAGAGAAGTAAAAGAGAATACTCGTTTTATCTTCTACTAGAATATTTTTAAATTTCCACAAGTACTAAGTTGCTCATCATGCTGAGATTTAATTAAATAAGAATAGTGTCTTTACATTATGGAGGATTATATTTGGAATTTCACAATTTAAGAGAACTCATCCAAATTCGAGTGAATTCAAGAAAACTGAAATAAAGAAAACCAAACTAAATGGAATTTAAGTGAATTTTAAGGTATTCAATTAACTTCAACTAAACTTAGGCGCAATTCAGCCAAATTATAAGTGCGTACATTTGAATTTGGTTGAAGCAAATTGATAAAACTCATTTAGTTAAGGAGAATTGAATATAATTCAATAAAATCACATGCATCATAATCTGTATTATAAGTTAATATAATTTAATTATCCAACTGAATTTAAGATAAGTCAACTGAGTTCAAAGAAATTAATTTAAATTCAGTTTAAAAAAATTAAAAGTATTTATAATGAAAAATTAAAATATTATTTATTTTATTTTATAATTATATTAACTTCAGTATAAGACTGATTTAATGGAGTTATGTTATTCATTCATTCATCCATTCAATTGACGAATTAAAATAATTTTTATATAATATTAAACGGTAAGAAGCAATTCTTTCTCAAATAATATAAATTTAAAAAAAAATCAAGAACCAATTCAAAATAATTTAGGGGAATTTAACTCAGAGTTTAAATTCAATCAAATTAAATTCAAAATAAATTGTACATGTATTGTAAGCAGGGGCGTATGTGTTGGAAAGCGGCGCACACTTGATTCTGCATTTCTGAATGCGATATTTGTTTCTTCAAGATAAAAAATGTATATGTTTTAAACTAACAACTATAAAACTTCAATTGCAAAACCATGAAGAAGCAATATCGCGCTTTAAATACAGGATTGAGGTTGCGCCGCTTTCCCCTACATGTGTGCAGCTCAGCCCCAGTTTACCGTAAATAATAAAAATAAAATGAAACTGAAGTGACAATAGGGTGAAACAAGGTGTCACCGATACTCTAACTGAACAATGGCACCAATAAATAATTACATTTATTAACAAATTGCGGGCTTTAAAATAAATTGACATTTGTGTAAATGAAAGCTTAAGTCAAGAGCTGTGTAATAGCATCCAATTTAAAATGTCAAATTTTAAATAAAAATAAATGTTAGGTATTATGAAAATACTGTAAATTCTAATAATATACAAGAATTTTATGTTTAACAAAAATACGATCCAATGTTATATCATGATCCTTAATATTTTGATACTTTAGTACCTATAATTCACTAATTTCCAAATTTTCAAGAAAAAAAAATTAACTTTTTTTTTAAATTTTACATAATTTAATTTTCAAATAAATAATGCTTAAAGATTCGGAATATTCCGAAAAAAAGAAAAATGGTAGAAAATGTTGTCTTTTTAAAAAAAAGTAATTGTTTCAAGGTTCACAAGACATTTCGTTTCCTAACAATAGTTAACTTTCTAGTTACAACTTTTTTCTCAGAATAAGCTCAATGACATTTACTCATAATTAACACATTTTTAATGCACAAAATTACAATAATTTCTGAACTTATCTTCTTCACAAAAATTTCCTTCTAGCCAACATCTAACTTCCACTCTACACGAAATTCACAAGCAGGGTTGGTTGGTCAACTGGAAATCTGGAAAATGCACATGGGCCAGTGTCATTTCGAGCGATTTGGACCGTTGGACTTGATCGGTTGGACCGCTTTCAGATTCTCAAGCTTTTTTTTAACTACTTATAGGTCGATTTTTCATACCGATCTAACCCTGTTCACGAGATTTTCGTTTTTAACGTTCCCAAACGACTAGAAATGGTTCAAGGTTCCAGGGATTTCCGGGTCACAATGTTAAATTCGCCCTGATTTTAGAGGACCTCTTTTCGAACCTCCACGTCAGATTTACTCCGTCGCACGTGTTACGAAACACACGTGGATCAACCATAAGCATCTTACCTTATACCCTCTTCCATACGTTCAATATCTTCTTTTTCCCACTGATTCCTTCTCTATCTTCACTTGAAAAAAGGAACCTAACTCTCGCAAACAAGCAGGAAAATGGCGAGGGTGTCAGAAAGTCGAATCGAAGATTAGAGCGGCCTTTAAGGAAGAAGAAGAGGAACAGGAGGAAAACAAGGAGGACCTACAAAGAAGGTGAAGAGGAAGGCGAAGATGAGGGCTCACTGACTCTGTCTTCGTCTCGCCTGTATACTTCCATCTCACTCTTTAAGCGTGTGGCAAGGCGGTCGTTCGAAGCTTTCCGCGGCCACCCCTTGTCGCACTTTTGGTATCATCTCCACCTAAAAAGGTAGATTGGCCCAGGAACTAACGGGCGCTCTGATTCGCCCAGGCAGCGAGCCAATCCTCGATTTCGTTACAAGCTAGGATCACGTTGCACGCGCTTATATTGGGAGCCTCCGCTTCTTTCCCTGACAGAACGGCTCTCTAACGTAAGTTCTTCACGTCGGTCACTTTTTTAATTTACAAACACAAACGCACGCACGCTTTTATTCGACATTTTACTCAAAACACTAATTTTTATTTAATTAAAACCACCATTGAAACAAAAGTACAGTTCAAGGAATAGGTAGATTTTAAATAAATAAGGATTGACAGAAATTATAATTCAAAAAATAGAATCCAACCCAAAACTTTGTTCAGGACTGACAGACTCGAATAGTTTCATACAGACTTAGGAAAAACACTTGCAACGTGTGAGAACGGGGGAATCGGAGAGAAAGTGTTGAAGTTGAGGAAAGGTGAGGAATCAAGTGAAGTTGTTTCCGGTGCGGTGTTCAACGAGAAAGTGCGCGACACTTGTAAGGACTCAAACTGTGTTCAAAAGACTCTAAATTTTGTGTGTGACTCTAACCTCTTCTGGTTTGGTGACAAGGAATACGAAACAGTGACCTTCGCAAATGTGACTTTTTGGTGAACAACTCGACTGGATTCTGAACTGGAGGAAAGTGGAACTCTCGTCATCTTGAGGAGTACCTTTTCCAGATAGTGAAGTGTGGAAAATCACCTCTGTTGATGACTATTACCAGTTGGATAATTTGCTTTTATTTCATTAAATCAATCTTATATCCTGATAAGATCTAAATCTTGCAGTTTGAAGATTCAAAATTCCAGATCAATCAAAACAGAGGTGGTTTTCCACTTGTGGAATAGAGTTCTTCGAGTTCATCCACTTGCGGTCTTCCAACAGTCAAGAACCTGAAATTCTATGAACTAATCACTTATCGTGACGACTAAACTTCCACTTTCTGCAATAAATGCAAGAATCAGAACAGTGTTTTCCAGTGTCTTCAAAGTGAATGTCTTAAAAACCAATTCCGGAGGCATCTTCACATCATTTTAGATCTTCCCTATTCTTGATTTTTCTAATCCTCTTATTTAAAAGTTGTAATGTAAAAGAAAAGAACCAGCAATAGGATTTTCCTATAGCCTCTGTTTGTTATATTCTCCTGAAGGATCCTTCATCTTGTTGATGCTTTCATATCCTATACAATTTTCCTTAATTTTATTATGAAAGAAAGCAATCAGTAGAAAGATTGAACTTCTGCATTGTGCCGCAGGACCTCTTCGGCGCATTGTGCTCCAGAATTCTCCGCCGCATCGTGCCGTTGAATCCTTCTGCCACATCCAGAAGCTTTCAGGATTCTAATACTTTTTTATTC